>CM037457.1:13032086-13109086 GCA_021014325.1 Plazaster borealis | reverse complement strand
CCTTCGGCAACCAATAATCATTGGCGATGGTTTTCGTGCTATACCTTAAAAGAAAACGTATAACTTCTTCAAATTTATACAAACAGCTATTTAAACTTTAAATCAACAAATCCGGGTCAAATCTGCCCCAAGGGACCGTTTTTATTCGAATAACAAGAAGATTAAGGCTGCTCCAAATTCCCACAACAGAGGGCGCTCTAGCGATCCTGCTACGTTGTGCCTGGATTGCCCACGCAGCAAACGACTGACATCAACATTATGCTAGAGAGTGTCAGGTTTTACACAACGAAGAGCCTACATTTTTCATAATTACTAAACTAAAAACGTGTCTGCGGGACTGACAGAGGAAAGGTAGAATGGTTGCTCCGTCCGGAGGAGCTGACAACGGCGAAACAACTGGTTTAGGAATAGTGCAAGCAACGTTTTGTGGGTGCTCATTTAGTCATTGGAATCTCAACGAATACTCGACAACCACCACCACGGCATGCCGCTCTGCACTAGCCTCCTGAACTATGCGGTGGCCATGACGGATTTCTTATGGCTGGCTGTATCTCACTCACACAGCCATGATAGCCCATCGTTGTTTACACACACGTTTGCCATATGGTGTAACCATGCTAATGGCTAAACTATGTGGATTGAGAAAACTGTCACATATAATGACAATACGAAAACTGGAGTTGTAGACGCTCGCTCTATTCAGAAAGCGTCGGCCTTCTTCAGCAGCCACTAGAGAGAGTGGAGTGGCTTGACTGCCAATGCCTTCACCAAGTCACCAGCACAGCAGTGTAGGCGGGGATCTGTACGTAAATTTGTAAGTAAAAAGTATTATATAGTACATGTACTGTACTGTAACAAGGACACAAAATAATCAATGATGTTTAATTGCAAACCTTAAACTATTGTATCTCTACCATGCAATGTTTCAAATTCTAGTTAGGGAGCGTCTCAAAAGTCGGATCGCTTGGAACGCTCCAATAAGAACATTGCCCTGTCCAACCGGGCATTCCAAGCGGACCGCAGGCATATTCCCATTTGGACGTTCAGCTGCAGATGCTGTTTCCTGTACGTTACCATAATATTAAAAAAATTGAGCATTCCCAATGTGAACGGTGGCACGTTCTCACCCAATTCAGAATTCTGTCCGATTGCAACTGTCAAACATTACAGAGTTGCAAGTAGGCCTAAATGGGAACGTTTGACCACCCCTGTTAAAACGCGTGTCCTGTTTTTAGCTGAAATATTTAAAAAAAATTATCTTAACAAATTTTGAAAGATAGTGCCCGTTTCAAGGCAAAAAAAACTTGCAATTTTGTTAACATTACGCCACGGACAATGCACAAATACATGCAAAAATGTACATGACCGATGGATGCAAGATCATCTAAGCGGAGCCTGGTTGAAAGAGCATAATGTACTACCTCCTCAACTTTTACGTTCAAGCAATAAATGGGTAAGCACACAAGTGTCACTGACCGGGATTAAAACCCTTACTTTGTCGCATGCTACACAGAGCTTGGGTCCGGTGAACTAAACCGCTCGGCCATGCCTCGAACAACATGACAGGGCAATCTATGATCGCAAAAGGTCATTTTCACAAAACCTGTGATGTAGGCTAAAGGTTAAAAGATAAAGATTTCTTTCAAACATTTTCAAAAAGCCTAATTTCTGGCAAATAGCCAAAAATTAGCAATTTTGTTTAATGTTCACACATGATTGGATCCCATTTTCTGCTGGAGTTTTGCATCGCCATATTAATTTGTGCTATTTAAGGAAAATATTTCAACTTACTCTGATAGTGGGCAACCTGATCACCACGGTTGGAGCAGGTCTCTTGAAGACTTCTTATCTTTTCTTCCAAAGATAAAATGTGATCGTACAGTGTCAGGTTCTCGTCTTTTAACTTCCTCATTTCTATGTTTATAATGCACATAATACAAATAAAAACATGAAGTTAAGTTTATGCGCAAAATTTAATGCATTCCACGCCTTGATTTGAATGCAACACAAGCACAAAACAAAATTGATTAGGGGAACTCATACAGAACAGGTTTGAAAACATGCCTTCCCCCTTAGCAGTGCACTGATGAATGATGTTCGTCTTGGACATTTGCCACCAACTGTAGGCCAATCTCCATCGTTCTGGTTGTCCAATGTAGTTTTTTTGTTTTTTGAGCTCAGCCAGGTAAGATCGCTCATTTTCAAGGTATTTGGAAATGTTACCTATGGGCAATTCCACGTCATCAGGGCTCGAATTTAACACTGGACCACAGGCCCGAGGCCACTGATTTTAGCCCCGGGCCAGTAAACTCAAGACTGGACAAGCCCAGTGGTCTTGTGTTTTTCAATTGAATAATAATACCCCACAGTGTAATATCTTTAAAAGAAAGAAATGATGTTCAAATGTTGACTTTGAGTTGAGTCTGGTGATTATCTTTCAATTCTGTTGAATATTGAAGTATTGTAATACCTATAGATGATACGACAAAGGAGATAAATCTTCTTTATAGGGCCTAGTGCTTGTTCAAATGAAAACAGTTTACATGTAAAACTATGCAGAGATTTTGGTGTTGTAAAATTTATTCTGGTCCGGTAAATGTTTTGAGCTAGACGCCCTGCGGTCTTGTGGAAATTTACACCAAATTCGAGCCCTGGTCATGGACATTACGTTTGGAGACATTTTTAGAACTTTGTTTATCAGCTAAACATACCAGGTAGCTTTGATTTATAGTTTTGTGTTTGACACATAAGTATCTTGTGTTCTAGTAGTTCAAATGATACTATGTCTTTGGAATGTACATGTAGTGACACATTTCTAATTATCTTTCCCATAATTCCCTTTCATGTGTTTCTCACAAGGTGATTGTTCATCTTGAGTAACATGCTGACCATCTTGCGTCAACATTTTGTGACAACATTAGGGAAATTAAACATTAAAGGTTTCTGTAATTTTCAAAATTGATCTGGATCCTGCTATGTTCAGAAGATCAGTTGAAATGAGCCGGGATGACTTCTTGGGAGGAACAGGCCAAACGTAGTTGCTTCCTTGGTTTTCCAAGCCTGCTGCATTGTTTTCTTGCTGCATCTTTCTTTTTGAATGCTGCCTCCTTTTCCAGATTTTGTCTTATTTTCTCTCTGTACTTTTTCTGTCTCTCTACATGTACATGAGTCTTAACCATTCTGAAATTATGTAAAAATAAAGAATTACTAGATGTATGACATCTTTGTATCCAAGTTATGGTGTATCATGTATCTGTAGATGTGTACAAATCTGCATTACGCCTAGGCCATGAGAAGTCTTCTTTGATGATAAGGTGTGTTTATAATGTCCTACATACATAAAAACCTGTTTGAAACAGACATAAATGGGATTTTGTACAGTGATTTCTGCTTAGGGTTAGCTTGTCAAGTTCAGTCTGCTTTCTTCTTTCCTCCTGAATCTTGTTTCTGTACGCTGCTTTTCTCCTTCGTTCATAAATCCTTTCTGCTCGTTTTCCTTCTTCAGACATGGTATTTTTCTTTTGCGCTCTGTATTTTCTACCACGCGCTGCTTCACGGCCTTGAAAGGCCTTTAGAGCATCAGGGGTTTTGTTCTTTAACCAGCGTCTTTGTCGGATTCGATTAGCCTCTTTCTTTTTTTCAGTCAGATAGGCCTGCCTCGTTCTTCTCATGTTTGTTGTAAAGTCAGTTCTCAGAGAAGATGGAAGATACTACAGTAGTGTGTTGTTGAAAAAGAGCGCAACACCATTCGTTACTGGGGGTGTCACTAAACACATACATGTAGGCCTAACTGTCATTGTTTGAAATTCCCATTAGCCCACATCTCTGAATTTTATAAGATTGATACAAGATTGGATGGGAGCAAATTTAATATTACACTGTTACATGTACCTGGTTACTGGGCTCTAGATATACATGTAATCTGTTCATTTATCAGAACGAAATCCCTGCTTACATCAATTACTAATTGGCTTAAGTCTTCCTAAATGTATCTCATTTATGGTCTATAAATATAATTAGTTAAAATTAGATAAGTTACATAGGGTGCGCCTTGAACACCCAGCAGGGTGGATATATGTGCGCATTACAAGTCTTATTGATATTATTATTATTATTATTATAACAAATTTGTGATAATTAAACCAAAAAGGTTCTCACCTTTATACCTTTATAATGAATGGCAGTAGCCCGAGTACCCCCTAGAAACGGAAAGTCACTCGGCATATAGTTCGTGTCAAATGAAAAAATTACTAAAAGTACTTAGCGTAAACATTGATTAATAAAACAAAATATTATAAACCATACAATAATTATTCAAAAATAATAGAGCCATTTGGAAAATGTTTCATGACTTAATTTTAATAACTGATACATAAATGAACTACTTTTAGCAATGTCAGACCAAAATTGATCTTTTATACAAGCCATACAATGATTCCCCTCATTTTGAAGCTTATAAAAAGACGAATCTTTTGAAGTACATGTAATGTTTTTTTTAATATGATGTTGAATATGCAAATTAGCGCTAATTAATAAAACGTGAGTTGAGGAAACAGTCTCCAGCAATTTGTCTGCCTGCATTGCTATTTCCTTTCATTTTTAATTTATTAATTACAAATGCTTTCAAATAACATAATGATCTGGTTTAAATTGTTGAGAGCAATCCTAGCCTCATAAGAACCCCAGAATGAGAATAGTCATGCCTAATTGTGATTTTACGCATAATAATTACGTTAATTATTCATGGTTGTATTCATCCTGGGGTTTGTACAGGTTTCTTGTCTGTTGTGCTAAATTGGCTATTGATGTAAAATGCCAACTTTACATTATTGCTGCTGAATTTCCGCTGCACAAAGTGAATTTTCTGTGTACCTGGCACCTCAGGAACTTTTTCTGGTATTTGGATTTTTTGCTTGATCACATCTATCTGCAAAACAAAAATTGTTTATTGAGCCTTTTATCTAAAGAACACATGTCATGCATACGTTACCTGTCCTGTTTCCCCAACATCCATTGCAACCTCACACTGTCATCAGTGTCCTCAAGTCGGGCAAGTCTTTTTACCGCCCTCTGACCAGACCTAACGTTAGGTGTGGTGTGGCTGAAGATTCCTTCTCAATCTCATGCTTGTCTTTCTTCGTCATCAATTCTGCAATCTTCTTTTCCATGTCCTTCTGATTTCCTGTTTTAAAATTTGAACAGCACGAGTCATGAGACCACCAAAAAGGACTGCTTTTTCATGTTTGTGCAAATGCAAGTCCATCATGTGAGTGTGACTGTCCTAGCTGCGATAACTGTAGCTGGTCATGTCCCTTAGCCTGAAGAGCTACGGTCAGGACTATAGAGAATGGGTCAAGAATGCTCCACTTTTAAATGTTCCCACACACCGCCGTTTCCGTGGTCATTCTTCAGTTAGGCGATGTTTAAGCCTTCATTTTGATCATTCTAAAAAGACCTAAACTAAGTCTTATTTTGTGTTATAATGGTAAATGTTAACTGGGAAATGTACTGATAGGTATCTTTGTGTTCAACTTGCTTAATAATTATTTACAGTGACTGGCTCTCTCTCTCTGAGTGACAAATGTTTTACCCACAATTATTTCCTCAGGAGGGATCGTGTCATAAGTTTCTTTTAGGGGTGCTTGTTGTTGGTGCCGAGTGCTCAATCCATTGAAACATGTTCGAAGTGACTGAAGTAATCAATGATTGTTCTTCTAAGCCAATAGGTGAAGCATCTCCAAGGCTATTCTTTGATGGCCTTTTCAAAATTGTGAGCAACGCCTTGAAATAGTTCATCAATTTCATAAACTTGAGTACACATGATTTGGGTATTTGACTCATTCCTTTTGTTGTGTTTATGGAAGGTACAATAATGGCGGGCATTAAAAAAAAAAAAAAAAGTTTTTTGGACGTTCTGGACATAATTTAAGCTCGCTTGTTTGCCCAGTTGGTCCAAGTACCTGATAGCACAGGTGTTCTTGAGTTTGTCGTTGTGGACTTTCTTGGGGATGCAGCGCAAAATGTTTCCCAATGAGAATACTCTGTAGACTATGATGGCTTTACCTTGTTGGTAAGTAGCTCGGGAGCTTCTCTTGCCCCCCCCCCCTAATTTAAAGGGAATGACTTTACCCACAATTATTTCCTCAGGAGGGATCGTGTCATAAGTTTCTTTTAGGTGTGCTTGTTGTTGGTGCCGAGTTCTCAATCCATTGAAACATGTTCGAAGTGACTGAAGTAATCAATGATTGTTCTTCTAAGCCAATAGGTGAAGCATCTCCAAGGCTATTCTTTGATGGCCTTTTCAAAATTGTGAGCAACGCCTTGAAATAGTTCATCAATTTCATAAACTTGAGTACACATGATTTGGGTATTTGACTCATTCCTTTTGTTGTGTTTATGGAAGGTACAATAATGGCGGGCATTAAAAAACAACAAAAAAGTTTTTTGGACGTTCTGGACATAATTTAAGCTCGCTTGTTTGCCCAGTTCGTCCAAGTACCTGATGGCATAGGTGTTCTTGAGTTTGTCATTGTGGACTTTCTTTGGGATGCAGCGCAAAATGTTTCCCAATGAGAATACTCTGTAGACTATGATGGCTTTACCTTGTTGGCAAGTAGCTCGGGAGCTTCCCTTGCCCCCCCCCCCCCCTAATTTAAAGGGTGTACTGTACACACCCTTTAAATTAGCATTCCCTTAGACTTTTAAGCTGAAATTTAAACAATTAGATGCACTCATTGGTGCTATTTCTTTGTTGAGCTGAGGTCCACATAATGTATATACATAGAATATGATGCTCGTTAATATGTGGTGAGTAAGCCACAGCTTTATCAAAGACGAAAACTACCATAAAACCAATAACTCATTTTATTAATACCTTAGAAACACTAGAATAACAAAAAAGAAAATCAAATAGAACAACAAATCAGTAAAGTTCAACATTAGAAATTATACTTTTGAATAAAGCGGGCGGGTAATGGTAACTGATCCAAACATACATGTACATGTACTATTTTAGTTGACATTTTATGTCGAGATCATGTAAAATAACGGATAATTAAATCTACGTCAATGAAACATAACTAAATCCGCAAACTACAATTTTCCTAAACTAACATGCTTTTGCCCTTTGCAGTTTTTCTCACATTCCATACTTATTTAGTAGCTTTTTGTATTGTTATTTCTCCAATCAAATGACGAATTTGAAATAAGGCAGAAAAAAAAGAGGCAGTGATTTCAATGTCTTGTTTCATTGTTAGAAGTTGAAAAGATAGAAGGAATAGGCCCTATATTTATTGCAAATCTGTTACTGTCCATCTAATACATTAAAACTTTCGGTAGAATCTTCCTCTCGGAATCCATTGCCAGCATTCAAACCAAATTCCGCTGCATTAATTGGATTATCATAATGAATGTTCAGTTTAGTTTGCCGTTTCTTCCCGGCTAAACTTCGCTGAAACTCAGTAGTAAGGACGCGTCATAGAACAACTTGTCTCTGTTGAATATCTCGAACACTAGGTGCTGCTTGTTGTTGCCTTATCCGTTCTTCCGATGCCAGCTTGGCACTCAGCGCACGTTGTTGCCAAAAAGTGTCAATACTGAAATTATGCTGTATGTTGTGGGAAGTTCTAGCGTGTTTGAGCAAGTATGCATGATTGGTCTGCTCTGTAAACCAAACGTGGAGTTTGTATCTGCACCAAATGGTCGTACAGCGTGAAATCTTTCTTGACCTCATTCATCTTCAGCATTTGAATGATGTCATTAACTGCTAGAACTCCATTCCATGCGCCGTCTCTGGCATATAATCTACAATCTACGTTTTGACCCTGTGCTACAAAATGTATATTCTTAAAGCACTTCCTCTGGTGCTGCAATCTTTGACTGATTCCTTTAGATCTCAAGGGTGAAATAGTGGCACCGCGGTTGTCGTGTTGTTTGTCAACGATTTTCTGATAGAGGGTTTTTGTATTTTTTGTACGGGGGCCAACACAGGGTCGATTTACAGTAACATCTTCTAAATTATCTTGGCAAAATCTTGGCGTGGGTGCCTCATCATCTGTTGGGCCACTTGAAAATGAAATAACTTGAATTAATCTATCTTTCAAGGCATTCGTCCATCTTTTCAATGTCTATTGTGCTTTTTCGGAAAGCTTTGAATCTTCAAGGGAACCTCCACCAAATAGTAATGATATAAAAGCCTCTATTGATATGGCTCGCCTTGATATGGCTCGGTAAGAAATTGTCTTCAGAATAACAAGACCCTGCTGCACAAGGATTGCGTCACTTGGCTTCCAACTCCTTTTCTGCCTTCTCCCTTCTTGACCAAGGAAGGTGAGTATAGTTGATATGGGAATAAATATCTTGCCGTTCACAATTTGACCATTAAAATTGTTTTGCCAGTATGCATTCATGGTTTATATACTTAGCAGCAGCTGTCCCAGCGTCTTGCAGTATCTAATGGCTGTAACCCCCAACATAAGAGGACACCATCAGAACTGTGTTGTTGTCACACCACTTCACTGCCACGATGCCATTCTGCACATCTGTTTTGTAGTCAAGAGACCCTCGTCCCTCAAATTTTTGAGGTGGTTGTCTCTTCTCACGTTACCAGCATACCACAGGTCTCTCTCCTTCAATTTTATTACCAGTGGTACATTAGGTTGGTAAAGAAATTATCTGCAAATATCTTGAAGTTCTTACCACTTGGAGAGGTCGAACAAAGCTGCAAAATAATGTCTACTCCTAGCCCAAACTTGTGTTATTGCTTGGCTAGGTCAGGGGCCCTTGGTCCTGAATATATTGAAGTTGTGCTCTATGCACATCATAGAGGCCAAATGCAAAGTAGAAGTTTTGAAGTCTGTCATGCTTCTCTTCTTTCAATCGATCAAAGGAAGATGAAACTTAGTGCAGTAAGGGATTCTCATGGGCTGTCAACTGCTTTAATGAAATTGAAGCCGTTATCTGTTGTGATGCACACTTGTTTTGCTGGGTTGAGATGCAATTGGTCTAACATATCACACATCACCTCATTGATAGTGTCTCCCGTGTTGTCTTCAGAGACAAACAGTGTTCTGAGGTTGATGCAAATTCCACGATTTATCAATGAAGTGCACAGTGTATCCCATATATATACAGAGTCATTCTTAGCGATGACCACATGCCGATGCCACCTCTGGCCTCTCCCGCTCTTTGACAATCTGTCGGCGCTCCCATTGATGGGTCTTGTGGAATCTAGCATAGTGGCAGTGCATGGTTTCCCGTTTGGTTGTCTTGTAATGGCGCCTCCTGCAGTAAAGGTACATATAACTGGCCCATGGTTCTCCTTGATATGTCACCATAGACCCTGGCGCTGGCCGAAACACTTGTTGCACTAGGTGCAATGGAAGCGTCTTGGCTTGGTAACCCTTCCTCTACCTCCTCTCCAAGACATGCTTCTGACTATTTTTGTTCTCTTGACACTTCTTATACCTGTAGAACACACAAAGCAAGAACCTCTGGTCATAACCATGATAACAAAGGTAACCACTGAGTAACTGACCCATGTCCCCAAAACACAACCAATCCAAATACCAAACAGAAAGCTATCGATATGGCCTCGGTAGTCTATGCTCCCGCCTAGGCTACTGCCTAGGGAAAATAAAGGTTCTTCATGTATTTATGTCAACAGCCTGGAAAAATGAAGGTATAGGAAAGTATTTTTATCTTGTAAATTAATTTGGCTTTCAATCTATCATTTGTCAGTTTGTGAGAGATTAGTGAAAAAAGTCACATTTTTGGAAACCGTTTGATGTAAGTCTGTGGAAATTAAGGGCTTTAAGTTGAAAGACAAAAACATTTTAAAAAGTAACAACTCATGTGTCTACATTTTATTGAGTTCCTTAACTTTGTTTGCAAGGGATTGGCGTACGATCACTGTAAAGAACCTGGAAATTTCTTCAGGGAGAAATCTGCAGAGAAAATAAACATAAGAATAAAATGTGAATTAATTTACTTGAATACATTATGCCCTCTGTAGTAATATAAACATATAATATTTCTGGCTTTAAATTGCCAATTAAAGCTTATTAACTTTGACAATCTATGCACAATGCTTAATGAAACTGTTTTCAAATTTTATTTGTAAACAACTCATAGTACCTTCAAGCACCGCAGTCCCTTGGAAAAGTCTTTCACTGTGTCATCCACAGCCACCTCTGGTTATGGCTCCCACGGCAAATCTGCCCACATCCTCCAATGCATCCGACATACTCCGCCCACTTTCTGGAACTGGAACCAATGTGGGTGACTATGATTCTTATAATTGCCATAGAGGTGCGGCTCCAACCAGAGTTAATGTCGTACACTGGAGTTGCTGATCTTACTGAAATTGTTGGTGTGTAACTTGGGGTTACTTTCGTCTGTAGGTCTGACGATTAAATAATACGAAAACAATCACAGACTGATAATTGAATTACAAAAAAATTACAAAAATGACTAGGCCCCTACATGTATGTAAAAAAAAAGTTTGTTACAATTAACTCTCACAACAAAGTGACAACACATATGCAATTTTGTTTCTTCTCATCAAGTTTAAGCAGGTTGTTAGTAAACATAAGCAATGTGTTTGTTTTGGTCTTGATAGTGGGATAATATACTTGCCATCCATTGTGTACACGTCTGTTTTCCGTAACAGAGAAGATATACAGGAAAATAGTTGATCAACATCTTCATGTGTGTGTCCCACTGGTAGAAAATGAATCTGCACCTAAAGAGCAAACAAACACAAAAAGCCCATACAGTTAGTACTAATAGTAATAACAATAAAGGAAACAGTTATTATTCAAACAAACTATATTTCTGTTGACATGAATTTATTAGGCCTATACTGTTTATTGATGTGCAACTTAAACAGTAAATCAACACGCATTGCACGCCCATGTTCATGGATGTTGCTTCCTTTTTATTGAAAGGAAATTTCCGCTAAATAGTTACAATTAAATTTTCAAGTCATTGGAAATATTTGTTGGTTGATTGTGTGTGTTAGCATTTAACTGTAGACATTTCAGCCTAATGTTAGAGAGGAGCCGTAGACTGATCATCAACGCCAGACCCCTATAATATGAACAGTTTTATCTTTGCATTTTCCAATGAATTGTTACAAGTAAGTGATTTCTTTACATGCCCAGCTTTTGTCTAGGATTATCTGAGACTTTGTTTTTCTTTCTTTTTTTCTCTTGATTCTCAAACACTACAATGTATGCATGATTGGTCTTTTCTGTGAACCAAACATGGAGTTTAAAGTTACAACAATTTTGTCTGGGTTATGGATTGACGTAGTTGTGAGCATGAGGAAGTCTGAGAGAGTATCTGAGTCAAGGGTGGATACAAATTCAACTGCATGTAGGTAATACAGTGTATGATTCTCATCAACTGTTAGGTCCAGAGTCACAGCTTCAATGACACTAGCTACCTTCCCTGGTGTGGGTCTCTGCTTGTACTGTATGTATGTCAGGTGGTTGATTGACAGATGCTGCCAGAAACAATCCATATGATGGAACTCCTCGCCTCATCAAATTGGTGAAGGAGCCTGGGATGTCTAGGAATTCTGCAAATAGACACACCCGTAGCAGTTGGTCTCGGATGGAGTATTGCTTTTTCTCGAATCATGTTAGCTTTTGCAGCTCCTACCATTCTTCTTGTGGCAAAAAAAACACGTGGAAATTTATGTGGGAGATATTCAATTACTTTGCTTGGGTTCTTGGTGTGTATCATGTTTAATATATACGTCGCAGAAATGTTGAAGTGGCGTCCAGAATGTAACTGCACCAAATCGTCGTACAGCGTGAAATCTTTCTTGACCTCATTCATCTTCAGCATTTGAATGATATCATTAACTGCTAGAACTCCATTCCATGCGCCATCTCTGGCATTGATGCCCCTTTTCTTTATATCCAATGCAACAGCAAGAAGAACATCTTCTTTTTGACCCTTCGTGTGCTACATGTATATTCTTAAAGCACTTCCTCTGGCGCTGCAATCTTTGACTGATTCCTTTGACTGATTGCTCTCGTTCCATCACCACTGATTTTGATCTTTACCGTGCCTTGCTCAATTAAGTGTGATTTTTGGGGATCAGACAATACACATGTTAAGCAATCTTTCAAAGATCGCACTAATTTGATTATTCTGTGATCTCCCAAAGTTAAATCAATTTCTTCAACTGTGTGGTTTTCTTTTTTTCATTCATGGCACATAATCTTGGCAAACTTGGGTAGCGTTGCGCTATTTCATGGAACCCCTTTTGTGAGATATTGAAGCTATCTAATATGAAACATCATCTTGTCAATTTCACGGTCAGTCGAAAGCTGTTCTTCTCTCTTACCCATTGTTACCTTGATCAATTTGCCCTTCTCGTTCTCTAATTCCAAACATACAGGTTTTAGACCAGTATCTTTTGTCTTCTCCTCTACAATGTTTTGCTTGATTTTTGTATTTCTGTGATTTCTTACAAGTAACTTTACATTTACCTCGACCTCTCTGACCTCTTTGTTTTTTCACAGGATTTTTCCACCGATCCACCTGACGTTCTAGTTCTTGTTGTTTACCTTCCGTTTCTTCAAATCTGTTTGTCATTGAGGTCAACTCATGTTGATGCGCTTATTTTGCTGATCATAACTCATTGTCTAATTTGCCTTTAGTGGGACTGCCTGATTTGTGTGGTAACTTGATTGAATAATCTGATTCTTTCCATTTGTTCAACTGCACTCCCAAAGATTTGCCTCAAGCGCCTACACATGTTTTGGACCTCTGATACATAGCCTTTTTTTTGCTTAAGGGTTTGGATAACAGGAGGCAAGTCAATTTTCTCACTAGTTATGTGATGTCTACACTCTTAAAAAAACGTGGTTAAAAAGTAACCACAATGTGGTTAATCGATGTGGTTATTATTAACCACGTTCTAGTTGTCAACTATGCACTGACCCCAATGTTGTCAAAAATGACCACGGACACGTGGTCAACAAAAACAACCACGTATTGTTGTTGGAAATTGACCCCAATTCTGTGGGTAAATATTATGGGATTGACATCATTGGGGTAAAGCGATATTGACCACTTATCGTGATTGTCAGCAAAGATCAAATTCAAATTAAATCCTGTGGCAAAAAAAGTTACATAATCTGTGAAGACTCCTTGAATAAACACTATGTACACTTTGTTTTATTCTCTTAAACGGAGTAGCTGAGCTTGGATGACACAGCTGCGTTGCTCATCTCTTGTGGTGCTCCAAATATGTTGACGAATGTTACCTTCTTGCCGGCCGGGGAAATAGTAGCCCGCTTCTTGTTTACAATGACATCCTCACGCTGTAGCTTGTTAGCCACCTCCACTGATGCTACGGTCACACACCATGTCGTTTCGTTGATACTCTGTACACACCTAACTTCATTCCTCAAAAACAGTTGGTCGAGTGTCTTGAATACACCATCAGGATTACTCTTTTCTTCTAACACAACGTTCAGACTACAATCCCTAGTCAAGGAGGCCATCCTGGCCGGTCACACAGACCAAAAAAGCGTAAAGAGAGGCACAAAATAGAATCTATCCGGAGCGTCGAAAAATCAAGAACAGATACTACACATGATCTTAGCACGCACAGACAATGGATTGTCTGTGTGGGAGACCCTAGATAAACATGTTGCCTTTTGGGGGGAACCATTCTTGAGAAAGGGGATGTCCTTGATCATTTTGAGTGAGGGTGTATATAATACATGAGATGAAACATTGAATGTACACAAAACAAGCTCAATTATACAGAGATTACTTTGTACATGTACATGTACACAATTATGCTTTTGAACACTAAAAAAATGTTAAAGTTTGTTGAAATTGAAAGGCATAATATGTAATAACACAAACATGTGAAAGTTTCAGCTCTTTTTGTTATTTCTTTAACGAGAAAACAGCATTTATTATTTTTGTATTCATTAAAATAGCACAGGTTTTGGACTTGTGAGACCAAAACTAATTATTTTACTCTTTTCTCAAAGACTAGAGCATTTTAGGGAACATGTAAACTAACATTAAACTCCAACTCAATCCAATGCTCCTTCTAAAGTTCTGTGAAAGAGGAACATTATTATTTACACAGAGCACGATGGCTTGTAATGTCATTCATGTCCACACTTGGAGCAGTGTACTTTGTTTGACTTTTTATGGCAAGATGGGTAGGCTACAAGTAAACAATCCTATTTGTCTTTTGCATGATCGGTTCAAGGGCTTGTAAGTTTGAAATTTGGTGGTTTGAGCATCTAAAATTACACTTTAGGGAGCCATGGTTCGTAAGCACTGCAGCAACATGCTTTACCATTACATGCAGGTAGTATGTGACATCCCAGTTCTACCACTCAATTGTATTGTACATAGTCATCAATGTCAGTGGGTGCCCCAAACATGATGACATTGTGAAGGCCTTTGATATCTACACCCAACTCAAATGCAATTGTTGCAAAGAGTACTCTGACTGATCCACATGGATTGGCAAAGCTCTTCAAAATTTGTTCTTGTACTTCAGGTTCCGTGTTTGTGTGGTACATGTACATGTTAAAGTGGTGATGCCTTTCTGCGGGGATATGATGTTTGAACAGCGAGAACAGTTCACCACACATTTTCCTACTTTGAAGGTAGATGATCACATGCTCAGTACCATCACCCTTCTCGGTAGTTTCGGTGCACAACCATCCCAATATGTCCTCTGCCTCTGTTATCTTGGTTTTGTGTACAATTGTGTTTAATGTTACCTCGTACCGGGCTTGTATGAGTAAGCACTTAGTTACATTCCTAATTGCAAGACTGTCTCCTGACAGAACTACTTGCTGTGGTCGACATAGCAACCATTGGTGTCTGCATATGGAGACGGCTACGGAGTTCTCCCAAACTCCCATACATCTTGCGAAATGTTGTGGTCTTCCCGGAAGACTGGCCCCTGTAAAATATATTTTAAATACAAAAAAGACATAACCTCTGCATTCAATCCTTTTTTTTCTATTCCTAAATCAGATTCACAGTAATCTTAAAGGCATGCCTTTAAACTGTCAGGGTTTAGTAAACTAAAAACTTGTCCAGTCTGATGTATAGTATGCTTTATATTATTTTGTTTACTTTTTAATTACTCAAGAAATGTTCACATGGCACCACCCCAAACCTTAGGCCTGCGTCGCACTTTTGCCGTGTCAAACTCAAATAATTAGAAAATGATGAATTAAATTCGACAAAAGAGCGACGTTTAGCGCAAACTTTTGATTTGAGTTCGACACTGCCGTGTAGCACGGCAAGTTCTGCCGTGCTACACAGTAGTTGCACGACGTGGTGACAAATGTCGCGCTCTTGCCGTGTCGAATCAAATTGAATTCTCAGTCGGGCTATGCTCTTTGGGAATACGCATGCGCAAAACCTTTGAAAAATGTTTTATCTTTATTTTCTAATAATGTGAACATTCTCCTTGTTAGTACCGTAGCTGAGAGTATTCCGGGGTGGGAAAGGAAACAACTCCTGACTGGAACAAACATAATCTGTAGATTTCAGAATTAAACTAAATGATTTTGTTTGACACTCTTTAAAAAAACGATTATGAACGCCACTCACCAACGATGGTAATAATAATGACAACATTTCAGTTGGGAAACAATGATATGATTTTGTCATTAATATTGAGTGTCACAGCTCAAATTGACATCATGAAACATGACTCTTTAGCAGTTTTTTCCCGCGTCGCCATTTTGAATTACTTTAAGTGCGGCAAACTATTTTACTAAATTCGACGTTTGTCACCAATTCATTTTAATTGCCGCACTTTTGCCGTGCGAAAATCATTTGAGTTCGACACGGCAAAAGTGCGACGTCTAGCGCAGGCCTTACTTCTACCTAAACCACCATGCATAGCTTTGTCTCACCCAACCGCTTAATCCAGACTGTTAGCCACTCCAGCTTTGGCACACAAGGTTTTGATGGACTTGGGGATGTCCTTTACTACCCTGCCCATCAGGTAGTGCTGAATTAACTTCAGCATCATTGAGTATCCTGGAGGATACTCAACATCCAGGATGTAGTAGGTTGCCATAAGCGACCGAAGTCCCCGTTTCAACACACCTTCCCCCTGCATCTCTACAAGGGTGCGTCCAAAGCCCATGACATGAGAAGATGTAACAAGGTTGTCATCGGTTGTAATGACGAGGCTAGGTGATATCTGGCCAGTTACTTTTGAGTCCATGGAGTCCGAGTTGAGCTGCAGCATGAGATAAAAAAAAATAGGGTGAATATGTTTGATTCAGTAATTGAGCAATCAATCAATCAGTCAATCAAAGGTCATTTGTAGAGCGCCAAAATCAAGAGTTTGTTCTAAGGCGCTGAGGCACAGATCAATAACCTGCCATTGCTACGAGTACAGTACACTGGTTGGGCCCAGGTAATCCAAACAAATATGCCATAACGGGTGGTTTTCCTTTTATTTCGTGAACTAAAATGGTTCGCCATTTTGTGGAGTCAAATTTTTGACTCCACTAAATTGACGCACGGTGTTAGTTCACAAGGTAAAAGGAAAACCACACAATTTTGAGGTATATTTGTGTGGATCATTATATTCTACTTTAAAACATCTTTCCAACCATATTCAGTTATTGAGTTAACTTTTCTAACTCCAGGCATGTGCCACTTGCTTATTGTCCTTGTTATATTGTTCTGTTCATCCTGTATTTCGTATTGTTCTTTTGTATGCCGAATAAATACATTGTAATAATAATAATAATAATAATAATTAATTTCATTACAAACGCTTTTGATAGCCCAAATCGCCCAATCCAAGGCAACGTATCCCTTTAAAGGCACTGGACACGTTTGGTAATTGTCAAAGACCAGTATTCTCACTTGGTGTATCCCAACATATGCATAAAATAACAAGCCTGTGAAAGTTTGGGCTCAATTGGTCATTGAAGTTGCAAGAAAATGATGAAAGACAAAACACCCTTGTTGTACAAATTTGTGTGCTTTCAGATAGAAATAAAAGGCTCGTTACCAAGTCAGTTTTTATGCTTACATATGTTTTGAGTAGTACCAAACGTGTACAGTGCCTAAAATCTCACAATATGCAAGAAGTTGAATATTACACCATTTCCTGATTCACCTCTTTCAACTGGTAGATGATTTGTTGTTGTTGAGAGGATATCTATCAGCAAATGAAGTAAATATTATCTTTTTGTATCGGAACAACTTCAGTACTTTCTGAGGTAATTTAAATCAAAAGTACATTTCTCTGTGATGTAAAATCTCCTTCCATAAAACTTGTATAAATGGCTGGATGGGTTGTTGCTACATTGGCTATTTCGAGCCAATATACAGGAAGATATCGGGCGTAGTTGATGTGGTCACAGGCAAATATCCATGGCAGCATTGCCCTAACACTTGCAAGGTGCAGATTCCAGTTGGCCTCTCTGATGGATCTGAGGAAGAGTAGAAGGATTTGAACCATGTCGATGTATGTGGACCAATATCTAAATGTCTCCTTTTTGTTTCCGGCTTCTATAAACTGCTAATAGGAGGGTGTCAGCTGATGAAACTCATCACTGTCCATATGTGTATTATAGTCCGGTGTCGCGAAGTCTGCAGCCATGGTTTTCATAAAATCCATCGTTCTCTTGGCTTCTTCATCTGTTACAGACTGCAGATACGCATCTAGACGCATTTGTTGCATTGCTTCCATCATAAGCTTGTGGGCACGAACTGATCGATTGTAGTGTTTACTACTTATTACACCATTCACTGTTCCAGTAGCAACAACCTCGGATTCTATGAGAAGGTCTTCAAGACCCCCAACCCGGAAGCGCTTGCCTATACATCCAATAAAAGACATAGAAGTATGGAATGCACCAAGGCGAATCACTAGTCTCTTCATGAAGACAGCATTTCTCCATCTAATAAGCTGGGCTTTGGAGTAGATGGCCTGATCAATAACAATGACAAGTGTTTCTAAATCCAGCTTGTCTGCAATCTCAACACTTCTTTGTAGTATTGTCAGGACTGTGCTCATCTCAGTAGCACTTGCGTCAATGACGGGCAGATAACCGATCACAGATTTGGGTGGTACTTCCACACTTGAGAGAAGTTGGTTGTACCCAGTCCATGAGGGTATCAGTGGTTCTTCTGTGGTCCATCGTGTGAGGTGATAGGCGAGGTCTTTCTTCTTGGGGCTCCTTAGTAACGGTACATACACTGACAGCTCCAAAGATACCCCCGTTGTTGCAAATGATGGAGGTCCTGACTTCTTTACCTCAAGTAGGTGGCAGGGTTTGGTGGTGGTGGTTGCATTGATCTTTCTCGCATACGCTTTACTTTAGCCTTGGGCACATTTGATGGAGAATCTTTGTCGTATGAAGATGGTCTTTGGATTACAATACCATTTGTATTGTGTGTTGTTCCATGGCCAGTTGGTGTTTCTTCTCCGAAGTCATTATTGTCCCAGACCACTGTTGTATGCTTACCTGGCAGTATTGTTGATGGCAGAGCACCTTCCCCGTGGCTGAGTTCCTGTTTGGCAATAGCTGTGTCAAGATTCAAGATGACCGAGTGAGGGACGCAGTGACCAAACCCGTTCAGCAAACCGATTAACTGAGCTGAACCTGTCAAATGACGGACTGCCATAGCCAATGACATGTGTTTAGGCGTTTGTTTCTTTCCTTTTGCCTGCAGATAAACAATATCCTGAGCTAATGAAAGGATCTTCTTGTGAATTCCATAAAAATATTGAGACGTTCTTTATAACATTGTGAAATAATGAGCAGGGATCTATCATGTGAAAAGCCATGGAAATTAAGGTTTATTTTTCTCATTAATATAATGGTGGTCTGACTTCCACCCCTTTCCTGGGTCATCAACTGAAAAGATAAATCCACACAGCCCACTGCCTTCTCCTTGTGGCAAAAAAACCCTGGAAATTTATGTTGGAGATACTCAATTATTTTGCTTGGGTTCTTAGTGTCTATCATGTTGAATATATACGTCGCAGATGTGTTGAAGTGGCGAGCAGAATGTATCTGCACCAAATCGTCGTACAGCGTAAAATCTTTCTGTGAATGATGTCATTAACTGCTAAAACTCCATTCCATGTGCCGTCTCTGGCATTGATGCACCTTTTCTTAATGTATCCAATGCAACACCAAGAAGAAAATCTTCTTTTTGACCCTTCGTGTGCTATATTCTTAAAGCGCTTCCTCTGGCGCTGCAATCTTTGACTGATTCCTTTGACAGATTGCTCTCGTTCCATCACCACTGATTTTGATCTTTACCGTGCCTTGCTCAATTAAGTGTGATTTTTGGGGATCAGACAATACACATGTTAAGCAATCTTTCAAAGATCGCACTAATCTGATTATTCTGTGATCTCCCAAAGTTAAATCAATTTCTTCAACTGAACACTCTGAGTGTATGGTTTTCTTTTTTTCATTCATGGCATATAATCTTTGCAAACTTGGGTAGCGTTGCGCTATTTCATGGAACCCCTTGTGTGAGATATTGAAGCTATCTAACATGAACATCATCTTGTCAATTTCACCCTCAGTCGAAAGCTGTTCTTCTCTCTAACATATTGTAACCTTGATCAATTTGCCCTTCTCGTTCTCTTATTCCAAACATACAGGTTTTAGATCAGTATCTTTTGTCTTTTCCTCTACAATGTTTTGTATGTCATTTAAGACTTTTGTTCGGTTTTTGTAGTTCTGTGATTTCTCACAAGTGACTTTACATTTGCCTCGACCTCTCTGACCTCTTTGTTTTTTCACTGGATTTTTCCACCGATCCACCTGACGATCTAGTTCTTGTCATTTACCTTCCGCTTCCTCAAATCTGTTTGTCATTGAGGTCAACTCATGTTCTACCTTGATGCGCTTATTTTGCTGATCATTTAACTCATCGTCTAATTTGCCCTTAGTGGGACTGCCTGATTTGTATGGTTACTTGATTGAATAATCTGATTCTTTCCATTTGTTCAACTGCACTCCCAAAGATTTGCCTCAAGCGCCTACACATGTTTTGGACCTCTGATACATAGCCTTGATTTTTTGCTTAAGGGTTTGGATAACAGGAGGCAAGTCAATTTTCTCACTAGTTATGTGATGTCTACACTCTTAAAAAAACGTGGTTAAAAAGTTACCACAATGTGGTTAATCGATGTGGTTATTATTAACCACGTTCTAGTTGTCAACTATGCACCACCCCAATGTTGTCAAAAATGACCACGGACAATGGTCAACAAAAACAACCTCGTATTTGTGTGGGAAATTGACCCCATTTGTGGTTGAAAAGGAACCCAAATCCGTGGTTAAATATTATGGGATTGACATCATTGGGGTAAAGCCATTGACAACGTTGTCAGCATGGATCAAATTCAAATTGAATCCCTTGCCGAGTCTTCACATAATCTGTGAAGACTCCTTGAATAAACACTATGTACACTCCGTTTGATTCTCTAAAACAAATTTATTTTCTTATCATAATCATAAGAAAATTGCATATAAACATATTAACAAATTAAAATACACAAAGGGAAGCATTATTTTAAAGGCACTGGACACGTTTGGTAATTGTCAAAGTCCAGTATTCTCACTTGGTGTATCCCAACATATGCATACAATAACAAACCTGGGAAAATTTGGGCTCAATTGGTCATCGAATTTGCAAGAGAATAATGACAGAAAAAGCACCCTTGTTGCAATACTTTGTGTGCTTTCAGATGCATAATAAAGGGCTTCAGCTGAAGTCTTTTATTATTTGAGTGAGAAATTACCTCTTTCTCAAAAACTACTTCAGAGGGAGCCTTAAAACAAAGGTCGACAGCTTTAAATAGCGAGGTAGTAGAAATGGCCCGCCCTTCAAAGATGACAAACGTCTACGATGGCTGGAAACGTTCGCCAAGAACAGAACTAAACGGCTGGGGCCTGTCGCCTGCATCAACAACCTTTTTCAAGTACGCCGGTAGATTGGTCCCAACCTAAGACATATCAAATCAATAATGCCAAAAAATAATGTCATTCCACGATACTGTAATTAAATAAAGGATAGAAACCAACATACATTTTAACCGTTTGTAAATATTGCTGTTGTTTTTTGGTTTTTTATGGTTCTTCTCTCTATCCTAACCTAATGGCAAAACACTGCTGCTTTTGAAAGAAAAAAATAAACCATTATTTTACTTACATGTATTATGATTTTGAGAGATCTTTATTGATATAGTGGGGAGTTACTACTCTGACTTCTTCTGAGCAAAAACCAGATTGACAGACAAGGTTTGTGCTGCATATCGATTTGTTTCGTGGGAATTGTCAACATAAGAACACTACTTTATTCCACCGTAGAGCACATGTACGGTTTCTAAATTGGTTTATTAATACTAATAAGCCATTCGGGCTGTTTTTTCACATACAGTTTATGCAGATCACAATAAAAAACAAAAAGTATTTACAATATTTACAGTTGTGGTCAATCACAAACATGGACTTCTCTGTATCTTTCAACACCAATCAAAAACAATCAAAAACAAAGATGAGTGGCTCTGCCAGTGTCCCCGGCGATGAGAAAGGATGGTCCCGAAGTAGCTGAGCTTGGACGACACAGCTGCGTCGCTCATCTCTTGTGGTGCTCCAAATATGTTGACGAATGTTACCTTCTTGCCGGCCGGCTTGCATAAACACTGATAAAACAAACCAAAATAGAGAAACATACCAAGGAAATGTTGGAGGGAGGAGTACGATACTCCTTGCCACCAATGTTCACCATTACGGAAGGCAACCCTCTGACCCTTATCGAAGGCAAGTTTCATGATGCTATGAAGGGATTGTTTCTTTACAGCAGCAGCTTGGGGAAGATCTTGGAGCACAAAGATGCCAGTGCATGGAAGTGCAGCCTTAGCTTGGTGTTAGATTTGTTTTCTTTCAGGTCGATAGATGAATTTGGCGATGATGTGACGAGGTTTGTCATAGGATGATTTTGGCTTGATGTGACCGGATCGATGAGCATTCTCAATAGCCATGTCAGGAAGATCAAAGTTATCTTTCAGGAGCTTCTTAACTGCTTGTAGTGCATGTGCTGGGTTTTTGGCAGGCTCTTCTGGGATACCTCCAAAGCGCAGATTAAAACTACGAGAGTGTCTCTCCAGTTGAAGTACCTCATCCCAGAGATCAGAAATAGTGGTTGTAGACTCTTGCAGCTGTTTGTCATATTTGGCAAAGTTAGTGGTTGTAACATTGGCCTGCTCTTGAAGCGTTTCAATGGAGTCAGATGCGAAACTGACTGCTGCTTCAAGCCCAGCTTGCTTCTCCTCTATAGTGGACACTCTATTAAGAATACTTAGCTGATTTGTGATGACTGTATCTATTAAGAATACTTACCTGATTTGTGATGACTGTATCTAATTTAGAGTGAATGACTCCAATCATGGTGCGAAGATCCTCACGCAGAATGTTAAAATCGCTGCTTGGAGATCCCCCGGTAGAATGGGTTTCACTTTCAACAGCCGTGGTTGAGCAAGCCCATGCGCCGATGTTAGCAGGCGATTTAACGCTGGACGCCATCAAGGTTGCAGTACCGTTAGTGCTGCTAGAGCTAGACCGGTCATTTTTCTTTTCTCGTCGTGGTGGCATTTTCGGTTTATTATGGATGTAAAGGTTGTTCCATTGAAACTTGAATATGTATAAGATAGGCAAACTTAAGATTATTAAGTTTATTTGACGTTAATTGAAATTGAAGAAAATGTGGAAATTCCGGCCTGTCGGATAGCAAGGTCTAAAACACGTCTACCTCATGCTATGGCTGTGACATCATGACAGTGACAGTAGCAAAATTTGAATCAGATTCAGATTGTACTTTTGATAACTTGGTGTAGACCTGACAAAGTCCCAACACTGCCTGCAGTTAACATCAACGCATAGCCATAGAGGCCTATTAATGTCGTTTAGCTGTAAATTTTATTTTTAGATTCAAAAACAGAATATGAAAAAAACCTTCAACTTTCAATCTGTGCAAGTATGTACGCACCCCAGATGATAATCACTGAAAAACTTAGTAAAGGTTAACCTTTTACCTTGCACAAAGTCTCAAAGAAGTCTGACACAATGGATGTGGGTTCAAAGGTAGGCACTGACTGACACTGACACGGTGTGTGGTACGGTGAATCATGTAAGACACCATGGTATTAGTTGGAGTCTTTAATAAAGGGTCATATGAGGCTTTCCGTTAAGTTTGCGCAACTGGCTTTATTCGGAATCTGAAAAATGTAGAGAAGAGAGCAGAGTCAAATTGCGATGTTCCTTCTCTTGCATTTAGAAAGTGAATGTGAATGTGAATGTGTTGGACTCATGCTTAACTAAAATATAATTATTTACGAAGGTACACATTAATAAACAGCAATCGGCGGATGGATATAAATGCAGTAAGTAATATGTACATGAATGATAGAAACTAGTACATTTAAAGGAAAAATTAGTAAGCTCTGTGGGGGATGACTTTATAACCGTCACATTGTTCCCCTCTGTCGAAAATGTCGTCTTCGGCATTTAGATTTAGTTTTAATATTCATGAACAAAGCTCAAATGATTTTCTCTATGGGCAACTCCAGCGTGACTGACATTACATTTTTTACTAATTTTGAATATCTAATCAGCTCTGATGTCTAAACAATGACAGCCATCTGAACCATGTTTGGCATGGGGGATACTAGGACCTGAATACACAATACAGTATTGAAACTTTGAAATTTCATGTTCAGCTTTTCCGACTAGGGGGGTTGTTTACTGCCGCGACTGACATTACAAAAAGCGACGCAACCAAAAAGTGTTGTGTATGTTTTTAAAATTTCTCTTCAAGTTAAAAGTGCTACAGATCTAAATCCATATGAATATTATATCTGATAGGGTAACCAAAACTTGTAGTTAGATAGGAAAAACTCTTCATGAATTTTTTTACAGTTATGCAAATTAACCTTCGTGACTGACATTACCGTGACTGACATTACGCATTCATAACATCTGCTGTAATGACAGTAACAACAATTTAACACAAAAACAAAACAAATTCTGTCAACAAGAGAAGTATCAATGAATTGTTTAATGCTATATTAAGGGAATAACTATAATTTTCATATGTTTAAAGGTTGAAACATGCATTATATGTGATAAAATGTATTATAAAATACATAAAATATTTTTTTAAAGATAAAAATTAAGCTGTCATTTGGAATTTGGGATGAAGTTTTTATTGACAAAAATGGATACATGAAGGAAGATATGGGTGCTCCCTTTTTTAGTAAAATAAACTCTGTCAGTATAATAACAATTGTGTAAATGTAGCTTTTCACATGCATGAAAAAATTGAGAGAAGAAAAGACTGAAAAGTTTAAAACTACTATTTCAGAATTTTCAAGCATTGGGATATATTTAACATGACTGCTAAAAACACATGCCAACTAGATTGTAATCGAAACAATTACATGGACTCTTCCATCCTAACCAGTAAGCAACATTCTGTAAGATTCTATTTATTTTATTTTTTCAATTTGCAATACACCAAGAAAGTTGTGTAGTTCATCAGGAGCCGATCTATAAAATGTACTTAGATCAAAATATATGGAAGTACAAAAAAAATCGAACACTAACATTGTCAGATGGTGGTCAGGTTCCAAGGTATTGGCTACCACATTGTTACCAGGCCTTGAACATTGCTCTTGAAGGGGCACTGCAATTTTCCTCTGGTTAGGGGTACTCTGTGAGGAAAATGTAAATTTGTACTGAAACATTGGAGAAGGGCACCAAAGCAAAAAGCACACGGCACCACGGCAATTGCTGAGGGTGGCGTGGGATATTTTGAGGCCTGTGTTGTTAAATCTAGACATAATTTAAGGTTGAACCAACCAACACCACTTTGTAATCTCCACCTTGGTGGAGTAGCAGATCAGTTCACATTTACTTTGGACGCATTCAAGTACAATATTCCACAAAAAAGTCTTGTCCTTCCCATCAAAACAGCACTATGTATCCATCTGTATCCATCAAGTCGATCTAGTGTATGTAGGAGATGTTAAAGTATCCTCAACTTTGAAGGAGATGGATCAGCTGATTGTGCTGCTCTCTGCTTCTTAAGATTATGACATCTGGATACCCTCTCTCTATTTTGATTACATCTCTCTGTTCAGAGTTTCTTCTATTCAGTCTTATTTTATAGCTTGAGCTCCTCTTTTTGTCTTTTTGTTTTCCTGCACTCAGCCCATCTCTGCTGCTGTCTTGTAGTATCCTCCTTACTCTCTTGTAAAACTTGTGTAGTGGGAGACTCTTGTAGTAATTATGACCCTATCTAAAAAAAAAAAGTATTACTTTTACTTCGATCAATGACAAATATTCACGATAAATAATGTGCCTTTGTATTGAGTACATTTCACCTTACAAATCCATGTTTTTCACTTACCTGTAAAAGATGGATAAATTTGATTATAAATACAAATTAACAAATCCAAGAGCATTGTTTCAGGATTATATGACCTTCATTTTAGTTGCATTGTAAGTAATACACAAGTTATCAGTCAATCCACTGTTTAAAATCTTTTCCATTGACTCATGTAAAAATGTGACTGACATTACAATGTCGTGACTGACATTACGTGTGACTGACATTACACTTTTGTTCAATTAATTAAAAAAATTAAACAACAATTATTTACCCGCTTGATAACATTATTGCTCTACCCTGACCCCATACTAAGAAAATAATGAAGGGCAGATTTTAATTGCTTTCATGTATACTTTTATGAAAAAAATCTTAATTTTTTGTGACTGACATTACACTAAGCCTAACATAAGCACTCATTTGACGGCACATTCTAGGTATCTAACATTAATTTCATATTAATTAAAGTTATTTTCCTAAAGATGGACACTGAGAGTTGTTATTTTAACCAAACAAAATAAAATAAGTGTCATTAGATAAATGAAAAATACCTAAAGAACTAAGTTTTGTGTTCTTACCTCTGATTGGTGCCATTTAACGTAGCGTCAACTTCAGAGTGCTATAACTTACAAAATATTTGGTCTGGATCATTTTTTTTTTCATTTCTAGAAACTTCAAAGTATACTCTATTAATTTTGCAAAAGATGTTTGAGAAAAAAGCATTTTGAAATTTTGACCCTCGTGTCGCACTTGCGTGGAATTGCCCCTATGTTTTTGTTTTGTTACATACTCTAATTTACCAAACACACCTACTGACTGGCCAAGACTTGAAGTGTATCTATAGAGTAGCAGGAAATTATTACACATATTATATTACCAACGCTCTGTTTGAATTAGAAAACATTAATAATACTGAGTAAACTTAGTCTCTTGTTACCTTCTGACAGTATTCTGTATTACCTTATATATAGAGGCAGTTCAATAATCTTGCACATATCAAGAAGTTGTGAAAATAAATATGCAGCAATAAACACACCAATATGAATATACAAATACTCATCATCATTGACTTCAAAAACAACCATATTTCAATTTCCAGCTAATCGTGTTGCAATTCAAAACATTGACTGAAAATAATGATTAATAACAATAACTCAAATTATGGGCCCGGGATATATGTACAAAAAATATTCAGAGTGATGCTAGTTTCAGACAAACTTTCCTCCTAGTCAAGGCCATTTCCGGGCTCTTCCATTTTTCCCACAGCTGCCTCCCCGCCTCAAGTGACGCTTCGTATGAAGTGTGATGAGCTCGTTTACGCTTGGTTTGGCCAAGGAAGTCGTATGATACATGTAGGTGATTAACTGGTTTACGAGCTCGCTTGGGTCTGGGGCTGAAATTAGGAACCTCTTCTGGAGTATTGGTGGCATTTTCAGTGGTTATACACTCAATGGGAGTGTATCAGCCTTCAGATTGAACATGATGTCTATGGGGAGGTTGAGGTGCCTGCCGAACATCAAGTAAAAGGGTGCATATCCCAATTGTTTCCAATCTGCTTTTTGTTCAGCTTCTAGAGTACCAAGCATGTTGAGTAATGTGTGATTGAATCTTTCAGTGAGGCCATTTCCTTGCGGATGGTAAGGAGTGGTTCGGCTTTTCTTGATCCCCGATACTTTGCACAGCTCTTTTATAAGTTGACTTTCAAAATTACGACCTTGATCGGCATGGAGGCGAACTGGAGGAGGGGGATGCGCTTGATGACCGCAGTGGCTTCACAGAAGGCCCATGTTCTTTTTTACTCTCTCTTCTGTGACTTGCTGTCTTTTGTGTCTTGCTGTGACTTTTCTGTTTCGCTGCTTCAAGCTTGCTTTCTTTCGGTTGATGTTCTTTCCATCATCAGAAATTGAAGCCAGTGGGTTGGATTCATATTCTTGAATGACCTTCCATCCCGACTCCATAGCGTCAGCCATTCTGATCAGCTTTTGGCGATGATCTATCATCTTATACCTTGAGATATGCTCTTGATTGCCCTTGAAACATTCTTGAGCTTTGAGACATTTGCTTCTGCTTCTCTCAGCATGGTGGCGATTTTTGCTGTGAATTTAAATTCGTCTTCACAACTTTTACATTTGAACATATACTTGTTATACTAAAAAGTTCTGCTAAATTTTCGCCAGCTGAATCTCTGAAATCTCATGTTCAGGTATGATTGGAAGAATGATACAAACATTGTGTTTAAATTTCCAGTCTTTTCTTCTTTATTCTCTCTTTAGAAAATCATAATAAATTGCAATTAGTGAAACTTTCATATATATAATGAGCCAGTGGCATGACAAAACATTTGTGTTGGGGTAGAAGTTACGACAGGGAAGAAATTTGGTACAAATGATGATGACGGGATATTTGGTGTCAATGGGGGAGATCCTTCACTCATGTTCCATTTATCTTCTGCCATCATTGCCTCAATTGAGTCTGGGGGGCCAGTGATGTCCAAATCATCAATTCTATTTTTGTTTCTCGACAGGATCTTTTCTTCTGACGCTTGTTCCTTTTCAGAGTGGACAGATTTACATGTCTTTTGCATCTAACTCCATTGGGCTTATACTGCCAGCCTACACGCAATGATATTGTAGCAAGTTCCCTTAGAGACACACATGTAGAACTCCGCAGGAAAGAGAGTTACAGAGTAGTAGTTTCCCTTTGAGCCCTGAACTAAAAATACGATCTTCTCAGCAATACAAGTAATTCTTTTGTTTTGTATGACCATTTTCGCAAGGCTTAACTGGCTCCTGCAGTCAGAATTGCTCGTTGGTTCTATTTGGCCTATATCTTTGCATCCATGACAGCCTCTACAATGGTGTCAGGGTTACTCAACATGTACGGGAAAACTGTCTCAGAGCCACTACTTTTTTAAGTTGTCAAGATTCGATTTGAGCCTAAAATTTCCTGGGCTACAAAAACCACAAGGAATTTCATTGTAGTAGAAATTGTGCAGGTAGAACCATGTACCCTGTTTTCCAGGGCGACTTCCTTCCTTTCAACAACTCATTTTATGACTGCATTGAAGCTTTCACATGCATTAGTTATGATGCCAGAATTGCTAACATAAATGTGCAAACGCTCCTAAACCCATCTACCTGCTGAAGAAATGATAGCTGGTTCAGGGCGACCTTCTTCCTCTCAACAACTTGTTTCATGACAGCATTGAAGCTTTCACTGGCATTAGTTGTGATACCAGAATTGTTAACATAAATATGCAAACGCTCCTAAAACCATCTACCTGCTGAAGAAATGATAGCTGGTTCAGGGCGACCTTCTTCCTCTCAACAACTTGTTTCATGACGGCATTGAAGCTTTCACTGGCATTAGTTGTGATACCAGAATTGCTAACATAAATATGCAAACGCTCCTAAACCCATCTACCTGCTGAAGAAATGATAGCTGGTTCAGGGCGACCTCCTTCCTCTCAACAACTCCTTTCATGACGGCATTGAAGCTTTCACTGGCATTAGTTGTGATACCAGAATTGTTAACATAAATATGCAAACGCTCTTAAAACCATCTACCTGCTGAAGAAATGATAGCTGGTTCAGGGCGACCTCCTTCCTCTCAACAACTTGTTTCATGACGGCATTGAAGCTTTCACTGGCATTAGTTGTGATACCAGAATTGCTAACATAAATATGCAAATGCTCCTAAACCCATCTACCTGCTGAAGAAAGGATAGCTTGTTCAAGCTCCAATAGAATGTAGTCAAGAAATGCTTGAATCCACTTAACCTTTAGCCTATCTCTGACATCATTGTACTCATTTTGTGTTTTACATGTAACACAAGAAGTTCTTTAAGATGTTTTCTGTATTTTCAAAGTTTTTGCATTTTAACATGTTTTTGATACTGTAACCGGTTTAATTACTTTTCTGATAACCTTTGTATTTTTCCTTAGTTTTAGTTTTTTAATATTTCCAATAATTGTTCAAGAGTCTGATTCTGAATTGAAAAGAGATATACTGTATTGTTAGCGGATCATGTTGCACAGCGCTCACCATGGCTATAAAAAAGATGTTTCACTTAGTGAACTCTGAGCTACCCCCCCCCCATTATGCCACCTTCAGTATTTTGTTTTTACATCTCCTGTATTTGCTAGAGTGATCAAATGAAATGTTTTGGCTTGTCTTATGCATTTTCTTTGACCTTGTTTTTTTAGCAGTTTGTGGTGTTGTTTGAATTTTGAGTTTTCCGTGTGATGGAAATACAATAAAAGCTTCCCGATGAGGCCTAAGATTCCACGACAACAATTTGTGAGGAACCCACAGTGCAAGTTGGTAGTTCCCTTGGGCATACAAGGAATAATGTTCGATTGCGTATATTTAAGACGCTATCAAATGACTTCTTAATTAAAACACATATTTACCAATGTCCCTTGTTTGTAAGGGCCTTGGGTTGGTAGAATTGCCTTCATTTGCCGTCAATGTCCTGCTATCTTCTTGGTGTAGGATACTTTTCTATGAACCTTCTCAGTGAACTTGCATGAAGAATTATTTATTAACCCAATGCATAACAGTAAAATGACCCGTTGATGATTATTTTCTCCTAACAAACAAACCGTTGAGTAGTGCTGCAAGTCTTTACTTCCATGCTGCATGGTCGTCTGCCTTGGGTAAATTCTCTAATAATATTATCAGTGATGATCTTGAATCCAGGATGTTGTTTCTCTCTCTTTGCTGTCTCAGCCTCTCTGCTTCTCCTTGCAGAATCTGCTCCTCTGTCACCCATGTCTGCTGCTTGTCTGGCCCTCAAAGGAGTGCAAAGTTCTTCTCGGTGTGGGGTCTTGGGCCCGCTTAAGGGCACCTTGAATGTAGATGCTCTCTGCTGCCTTCTGATGCATTTTAAGAGATTTCAGGAGGATTTGAAATTACTGCCTCCACATTGCTCTCATACTTTTTATTCTAGAAATCTTCACAAATCTTCACAAAATCTGCAAAATACTAAAACTAAACTTAGCCAGGGGTTTCCCTATGGATTGTTTTGTTTTGCTTTTCTTGGAAAACATTAACGACCGCAAAGGAGCGTGAGTGCAATAGCGCTCTTTTAAAAGTAAGGCCTAATTAATTTGTTGATTGTTTTTGTATAACATTTCGGGGGTCGATGGGGAAAATGGTTAAGCTGGTTTCCAACTTCTTCAGAACAGGTGTTGCCTTTTCATAGGGCCTTGGAATCGGTTAATTATTAGCAGCAAGCAATTGTAAGGGCCGTACATTGGCTAGTCTTGTACACACTGTTTATTGTCCCCGGGGCATAACTGCGTCAGTTGAGCTGCAGGTGCCTCTGGCGTAGCCTGGTGCTGCTGCAACCTAGATTTGGCCTATCGATAAACTATTTCTGCAGCTTATTCAGATCATAGAGCAAGGAACTATGTTCTGATGAATTAACAGTGGGATACACCTGTCTACCATGGCCTTAAAACACAGGAACTCCACATGGGTCAACTCCACTGAAGGCCGGAACCTCTATCTGATGGTCAAATTTGTCTCTGAAGCTGCTGTCCTCCATGTAGTAGGGAAGCATTTCTTTCCCCCCTGAGGGGCTTATTGCATGTGACAAAAACCAGTGTTCATGCAAGCTCCCTTTTGGCCTCATGTTTCACTGTTACTTGGGTGACTTGACCTTTAGATGGATCTTTGATTTCTAAATGATGTTCATATCAATATTGATTGAGAACAATCAAGAGCTCTGTTAATTTAACCTGTTTTGTGTGATCCATTTTCCATAGTTTTGTCTTTGAAAAAACATCAAGCAAATATGCAAATGATCGGGTACAGTTACACACCGCAATATTTGGAACAAAATTTCTTCAATCGGAAAGAGTATAGTACATTAAAATAATTTAAATAACCACAAGTTTAATCATGCTTGCCAAAACTGTTTGTTTATTTCAGGTCAGATGGCTATGATGCTTGTAATAGGAAGTTTGTGCACTAGAGTGGTTGTTTGACTGTATAGCAATGACTGAAAGTTTTGAATCTGCAGTTAATTCAAAACTGTTCATGTACACTGAATAATGTTGTCTGTTTAATGATGTAGAATTCATACTGCAGTCCAATTGCCTCATAAAGCAATCCCATTCCATTATTCATGATTCAAATCACACAGTGTATGCCTTGGCTATGTGGTCTCTCATGGTAGAGGTGCATACACCAGTGAACAGAGAAAGTGGCAGGAGAGGGAAGTAAGTGAAACTCTGTTTGGTTGAGTGATGAATAATTTTAAAAATGAAGTCCTTGCTAGACATACACTGGCTAAACACAAAACAAAACAAACATTCATGACACTGCATGAGAAGGCATTGCACATATGAAACACAAATGAAAAGAAGACAAAAAATGGAAAGAAAAGAAAAGTAATGAGAAGAAAAATAACAAGATTTGGTGGATGCCTTTCAGTCGCCTCCTGAAGTTGTTAATTACTGGAGTGATGTGTAATTATTAAGAAGTGAAGTCGTTCATGGGGCCCATTATTGCATCTAAAACAGTGAAGTGTTTTCTCAAAAAGAATGAACCACTTTGAAAACTTCAATTTGCTGTGAGATTGTAAGTTGTCAATGTCCTGCTATCTTCTTGGTGTAGGATACTTTTCTATGAACCTTCTCAGTGAACTTGCATGAAGAATTATTTATTAACCCAATGCATAATAGTAAAATGACCCGTTGATGATTATTTTCTCCTAACAAACAAACCGTTGAGTAGTGCTGCAAGTCTTTACTTCCATGCTGCATGGTCGTCTGCCTTGGGTAAATTCTCTAATAATATTATCAGTGATGATCTTGAATCCAGGATGTTGTTTCTCTCTTTGCTGTCTCAGCCTCTCTGCTTCTCCTTGCAGAATCTGCTCCTCTGTCACCCATGTCTGCTGCTTGTCTGGCCCTCAAAGGAGTGCAAAGTTCTTCTCGGTGTGGGGTCTTGGGCCCGCTTAAGGGCACCTTGAATGTAGATGCTCTCTGCTGCCTTCTGATGCATTTTAAGAGATTTCAGGAGGATTTGAAATTACTGCCCACATTGCTCTCATACTTTTATTCTAGAAATCTTCACAAATCTTCACAAAATCTGCAAAATACTAAAACTAAACTTAGCCAGGGGTTTCCTATGGATTGTTTTGTTTTGCTTTTCTTGGAAAACATTAACGACCGCAAAGGAGCGTGAGTGCAATAGCGCTCTTTTAAAAGTAAGGCCTAATTAATTTGTTGATTGTTTTTGTATAACATTTCGGGGGTCGATGGGGAAAATGGTTAAGCTGGTTTCCAACTTCTTCAGAACAGGTGTTGCCTTTCATAGGGCCTTGGAATCGGTTAATTATTAGCAGCAAGCAATTGTAAGGGCCGTACATTGGCTAGTCTTGTACACACTGTTTATTGTCCCCGGGGCATAACTGCGTCAGTTGAGCTGCAGGTGCCTCTGGCGTAGCCTGGTGCTGCTGCAACCTAGATTTGGCCTATCGATAAACTATTTCTGCAGCTTATTCAGATCATAGAGCAAGGAACTATGTTCTGATGAATTAACAGTGGGATACACCTGTCTACCATGGCCTTAAAACACAGGAACTCCACATGGGTCAACTCCACTGAAGGCCGGAACCTCTATCTGATGGTCAAATTTGTCTCTGAAGCTGCTGTCCTCCATGTAGTAGGGAAGCATTTCTTTCCCCTGAGGGGCTTATTGCATGTGACAAAACCAGTGTTCATGCAAGCTCCCTTTGGCCTCATGTTTCACTGTTACTTGGGTGACTTGACCTTTAGATGGATCTTTGATTTCTAAATGATGTGCATATCAATATTGATTGAGAACAATCAAGAGCTCTGTTAATTTAACCTGTTTTGTGTGATCCATTTTCCATAGTTTTGTCTTTGAAAACATCAAGCAAATATGCAAATGATCGGGTACAGTTACACACCGCAATATTTGGAACAAAATTTCTTCAATCGGAAAGAGTATAGTACATTAAAATAATTTAAATAACCACAAGTTTAATCATGCTTGCCAAAACTGTTTGTTTATTTCAGGTCAGATGGCTATGATGCTTGTAATAGGAAGTTTGTGCACTAGAGTGGTTGTTTGACTGTATAGCAATGACTGAAAGTTTTGAATCTGCAGTTAATTCAAAACTGTTCATGTACACTGAATAATGTTGTCTGTTTAATGATGTAGAATTCATACTGCAGTCCAATTGCCTCATAAAGCAATCCCATTCCATTATTCATGATTCAAATCACACAGTGTATGCCTTGGCTATGTGGTCTCTCATGGTAGAGGTGCATACACCAGTGAACAGAGAAAGTGGCAGGAGAGGGAAGTAAGTGAAACTCTGTTTGGTTGAGTGATGAATAATTTTAAAAAATGAAGTCCTTGCTAGACATACACTGGCTAAACACAAAACAAAACAAACATTCATGACACTGCATGAGAAGGCATTGCACATATGAAACACAAATGAAAAGAAGACAAAAAATGGAAAGAAAAGAAAAGTAATGAGAAGAAAAATAACAAGATTTGGTGTATGCCTTTCAGTCGCCCTCCTGAAGTTGTTAATTACTGGAGTGATGTGTAATTATTAAGAAGTGAAGTCGTTCATGGGGCCCATTATTGCATCTAAAACAGTGAAGTGTTTTCTCAAAAAGAATGAACCACTTTGAAAACTTCAATTTGCTGTGAGATTGTAAGTTGTCAATGTCCTGCTATCTTCTTGGTGTAGGATACTTTTCTATGAACCTTCTCAGTGAACTTGCATGAAGAATTATTTATTAACCCAATGCATAATAGTAAAATGACCCGTTGATGATTATTTTCTCCTAACAAACAAACCGTTGAGTAGTGCTGCAAGTCTTTACTTCCATGCTGCATGGTCGTCTGCCTTGGGTAAATTCTCTAATAATATTATCAGTGATGATCTTGAATCCAGGATGTTGTTTCTCTCTCTTTGCTGTCTCAGCCTCTCTGCTTCTCCTTGCAGAATCTGCTCCTCTGTCACCCATGTCTGCTGCTTGTCTGGCCCTCAAAGGAGTGCAAAGTTCTTCTCGGTGTGGGGTCTTGGGCCCGCTTAAGGGCACCTTGAATGTAGATGCTCTCTGCTGCCTTCTGATGCATTTTAAGAGATTTCAGGAGGATTTGAAATTACTGCCTCCACATTGCTCTCATACTTTTTATTCTAGAAATCTTCACAAATCTTCACAAAATCTGCAAAATACTAAAACTAAACTTAGCCAGGGGTTTCCTATGGATTGTTTTGTTTTGCTTTTCTTGGAAAACATTAACGACCGCAAAGGAGCGTGAGTGCAATAGCGCTCTTTAAAAGTCAGGCCTAATTAATTTGTTGATTGTTTTTGTATAACATTTCGGGGGTCGATGGGGAAAATGGTTAAGCTGGTTTCCAACTTCTTCAGAACAGGTGTTGCCTTTTCATAGGGCCTTGGAATCGGTTAATTATTAGCAGCAAGCAATTGTAAGGGCCGTACATTGGCTAGTCTTGTACACACTGTTTATTGTCCCCGGGGCATAACTGCGTCAGTTGAGCTGCAGGTGCCTCTGGCGTAGCCTGGTGCTGCTGCAACCTAGATTTGGCCTATCGATAAACTATTTCTGCAGCTTATTCAGATCATAGAGCAAGGAACTATGTTCTGATGAATTAACAGTGGGATACACCTGTCTACCATGGCCTTAAAACACAGGAACTCCACATGGGTCAACTCCACTGAAGGCCGGAACCTCTATCTGATGGTCAAATTTGTCTCTGAAGCTGCTGTCCTCCATGTAGTAGGGAAGCATTTCTTTCCCCCCTGAGGGGCTTATTGCATGTGACAAAAACCAGTGTTCATGCAAGCTCCCTTTTGGCCTCATGTTTCACTGTTACTTGGGTGACTTGACCTTTTAGATGGATCTTTGATTTCTAAATGATGTGCATATCAATATTGATTGAGAACAATCAAGAGCTCTGTTAATTTAACCTGTTTTGTGTGATCCATTTTCCATAGTTTTGTCTTTGAAAAAACATCAAGCAAATATGCAAATGATCGGGTACAGTTACACACCGCAATATTTGGAACAAAATTTCTTCAATCGGAAAGAGTATAGTACATTAAAATAATTTAAATAACCACAAGTTTAATCATGCTTGCCAAAACTGTTTGTTTATTTCAGGTCAGATGGCTATGATGCTTGTAATAGGAAGTTTGTGCACTAGAGTGGTTGTTTGACTGTATAGCAATGACTGAAAGTTTTGAATCTGCAGTTAATTCAAAACTGTTCATGTACACTGAATAATGTTGTCTGTTTAATGATGTAGAATTCATACTGCAGTCCAATTGCCTCATAAAGCAATCCCATTCCATTATTCATGATTCAAATCACACAGTGTATGCCTTGGCTATGTGGTCTCTCATGGTAGAGGTGCATACACCAGTGAACAGAGAAAGTGGCAGGAGAGGGAAGTAAGTGAAACTCTGTTTGGTTGAGTGATGAATAATTTTAAAAAATGAAGTCCTTGCTAGACATACACTGGCTAAACACAAAACAAAACAAACATTCATGACACTGCATGAGAAGGCATTGCACATATGAAACACAAATGAAAAGAAGACAAAAAATGGAAAGAAAAGAAAAGTAATGAGAAGAAAAATAACAAGATTTGGTGTATGCCTTTCAGTCGCCCTCCTGAAGTTGTTAATTACTGGAGTGATGTGTAATTATTAAGAAGTGAAGTCGTTCATGGGGCCCATTATTGCATCTAAAACAGTGAAGTGTTTTCTCAAAAAGAATGAACCACTTTGAAAACTTCAATTTGCTGTGAGATTGTAAGTTTTTAATCAGGCCCCAGGGTAATCCCAATAATTCTCTGACATTTTTCAGTAGTTTTTAAAAACACTTTTAAAAAACACTTCCAAAAATATATGCCTTTTTTAATGTGAGTGTAACGACAAAGAAACAAATGTTATCCTTGCAATCAGAAACAGGAAGAAAACTTTTGGAAGTCTCTGAGCGAACATTGGAAACGTGCAAACATGAACAAGTAAAGTAACAAAGGTTAATCTTGCTGTTATAAACCGGTAAGAAAATTACTGGAAAATCTCTCGGCGAACATTGGGAAAAGTGCAAATAAGATAAACATTCAAGTAAAGGTAGCAACGGTTATCCTTGCTGTTAAAAACCAGGAAGAAAACTGTGGAAAATCTCTGAGCGTCATTGGAAAAGTGCAAAGATGAAAATGAAATTCTGCCTGCAGTGATGTGCGTTACTGCTACTGAATTATCAACTGCTGTGTATGATGGATTTGGTTGTGACTTACTGGACTGAACCAACTGCTCAACAAGCTCAGTACAGCTTTCTCAACTGAGATTGCAGACTCAAGTTATCTAGACATTTCTATGATATGGTCAAGACAAGAACTCCTTGTATAGACTACTGTGAGCAATAATGAAGAAAATAATCAAGAGGATACTGACCAGGATTCGTCATTGATGAACCATCTGATGCATCAAGAGAACTCAATTATGTCAATCAACTGCAGGAGTTTTTGAAGCGTCAGGAAGGATTTTCTTCTCACCACTCACTGTGACAGTGAATTGAGGAACTTTTATGAGCTGGTGATAGTCCTGTGCTATGTAAAACACTTTGCTGGAGCGTGCAGTAGGAAAGACTAAGAGTGAGTCCTTAAAGGGTCCTCCATGATGAGACACTCACTATGTTCAGTTACATCTATCAGATACTGCCAGAACACCACAAATTACTACAACATCAAATCCTACTGAGGACCAAATCTTACTGATGAGTTTGGAATGTAGTTTACTGCTTGATACCTATTGCAGTACAGCTGAGTCAGCCAGAACAATTGTCACAGATTTGAAAGTGTTACAGCTATATTTCCATGGATTTGCAGTAACGTCATGCAGTGCTGCCAACACAGCTTCCAATGCACTGTCACCATAACTCATGATTTGTATTATGAAGCTCAGAAGAGACCACAAACAAGTATACATGTAGTCCAATGATCAGCAGAGCAGTAGGCATAGACAGCTACTCCTACTATCAGTCACAGCTGAAGTCTTCCCAAATCAGAACATCAACTTCAGTCAAATAGTTACAGCCCAACCATCAAATTGTGATGAAACTTTCATAACTACAATAGGAGGATGAACTCCAAGTCAGAAGTAAAGTGGACATATCGAAGAACTTTCATTCACAACGAACTGCCGTTTACATACATGTATCACCCTGAGAGTCAGTGCAACACCATTAAAATTACTGATTCATTGTTTGGAAACGTTAACTCCACAACCATATGGGAGACAGATAATAATGATGTCCATCAAAGCGGATCTTCAAATGGACACCTCAATTCTACTTGACCAAATGCACTCATTGTCAAAAAATAGATACCCTCCCTATGAGTTTTGGAAGGAATGTGCTGCAAATCCAACAGCAAAGAAAACTTGTTTATATTTAAGATGATCAGAGATTGGAGATGAATCCTGGATAATGGCACAGCAAGGATAACCCAGTTCTTGATTGCCGCTCTTTTTACTTGACAAAATGCACTGAACATCAAAACATGGACACTCTTGTTAATTATGCAAGAAGTGAGCTGCAAATCCAGCAGCAAAATTGACTTTTTTAATTCACAGATGATCAAAGATAATCCTGGTTGATGATAGAGCAAGGATAACCCAGTTGACTTTGTTTGGATTGCCAAATATTAATTTAAGGTTGCAAACCCACACAAATCATCATTGCAATGAACAGAAAGATACAAGAAATGTCTTGAAAAGTAGGTATTTCTTAATTTGTTTTGGGTCTAGATGCAAAAAGGGCCAAGAACTTACTTCAGTCAAAGCAAATTCCCACACTTCATGTACTTGTACAACACATAACACTGTCTTTATTGATGAGTGTGCTTACTACTGTCATGAAGAGAAGGCAGCAAAGGCCTAATTTCATAATGTTGGTAAGCGCACAAATGTGTTTAGCCCAGAAATATCATTCTCAGCAGAATTGGGTTACCAATCAGAACGTTATGTGAATTCACATTGTTGCAACTGGTGCTCAGTTGTATTCTCTGCTTATTAAATTATTAAGATGAAGAGCTTGATGAAGTAAGGAAGCATGATATTATAATGGGATTGCTTTATCAGGTGCTGAGTTAATTTCAAGAAGGGGAAGGGATACTATTCCAGAAAAGAAGGCACTACTAATAGAAAATCAGGATATCTTCCTCTATCTACAGGACCGTTTTAAAATGGGGGCACCAAGGCCTTTAGCTGGGCCATTGAGGCAAGGGGTTCTGTGGTCCTTTTAAAATTCCTGGCCTTGTTTTTATGAAAGAGCTCAAGTTTGAGATTTAATGGAGAGATTTATTTCTTTTCCCCATATATATTTGGAATGGCTTCAGTCATTGCTTCAGTTATTAAACTTCTTTGTACAATCAATTCCTCCAAAAGTATTTACAGAATGTTTACTGCTTAGTTTTTACAATATAGAAATTGTACTTTGTGTTTCAGAAACTGATTACTGATTTATTGCACGGTAATGTAAGTGACTGGTTTCCTGTTACATTTGCAAAGTAATAATTTGTTCTTAGCAACAGCTGTTGTTCTTATAGCAGTAATGACAAAAGGCTCTATGAATAAAGAAATACAGGCTGCAGGTCAAAATACTTCTCTTCTTGATTTAATAAGTCAACTGTTTTCTTCTTGCTCATCTCTACTGCTTTGCTGTTCTCCTTTTCGCTTCTCCCTTTGCCCCTTCGGCACACTCTTCCTGAGGTTCCATATTCATCTCAATTGATGTTTCATGAAAACAGGGACATCAGTGAACCACAATTCACCTTTATCTTTGTATGAGGGGTTCCCTCTTGGAATAGTTGGAAATATGGAGGAACAAAGTGATTGTGGTCAAATTTCTCTTTATTTACCATGGCACTTTTTTCTCTTCCGGGTCTCTCCTTAAACTTTCGTTGCATTTTGAAAGGAGTGCAATATACCTTTGAGTCTTGTCTTATGGACTTTGATTTGATGCTGACATCTTCTTGGTCTTGTTGGGAACAATAAATTTGCAGATATCTGTCAGCCCCTGACTGTACATGTATATTGACTTCATAGGCTGTAAGGTCTTTGTTTATGATTATACATGGGTCAAGTCTGTACAAGTATGAATGCTAAACATAACAACTTGGCATGAGGATGCTTGTTGTCCGGTGGTTGAGGAAGAGGATCGTGTCATGTTCTTTCTTAAACTCCTGTCTCATGCCGATGTCATTATGGGCTGTCATAGAGTCTAATATCAGTATCGACTTCTTGTTGAAGAAGGAATGAAGGAACTTGGGGAAAAAATCAGGAGCAGCCTGAAGCGTTAACAGAAGTATGTTGATAAATATCAACCGTAAGCCCAGCCTACAGAGCTATGGCTCATTGCCACCATAATTAGCCCGCTCCTACCTCACCTTCCACACTCATTCCCTGTCCACGCAGCCCTTGAGGTAATGGCCTACCTCTAGTTGGATTTGTTCTCTTGTAGCAGACATGGTTCTTCCTGATGGATTCTTTGTGATCAAAGAGAGGGATTCAATGTACATTTTGAGAATAAGATGACATACAGGAAAGTGAGGAACAGTGCACTGGGGGTACAGTTTAAATAAAGCAGACTTTACTCACCTGCTTGGGTACACTGTAAACAAAATCTTGTAAATTTTACAGTAAAAAGACTGGCAGCCGATCTGCCAACCAATCCATGTAAAATTTACAGTCCGCATTTCAAATACTGTAAAAGCGTTTACAGTTTTTTACTGTAATTTTTACAGTTTACTGTAAATATCATTACAATTTCCTGTAAAATAAACTAATACATCAAATTACTGTATAATAGAGTTGCGACTCGATTTAAACCGCTGTTTAAAGCTTGTGGGCTCGTTGCTGCAAGATAAATAACTTTGCCAGGTCCTTTATCTTGTAGTCACGACTCTACTGGTCTTAAACTGCTATTTAGAATTCTTCACCATTCTTTTATTCCCTTAAATAATAAATAAAACTACTGTTGCAAGAGGTCCATCGTTGCTGCTGTCTCCCCATTGTACTCTATGCCGAACACATAGTAAGATGCAAATAGCATCATTATGGCTTGCAAAAATATCTTGATGTGGTCTTGCACAACATGTCCATCCATCCACTACAAGCACGAATCTGCTTAGCTCCATAAATTGGGCCAATCACTTCGTATCCTTGGCCCCAACACCATTGCAATTCTATGTTTGTGCCTTCTGAAATATAAATTCTGCTACGTTCTCGATCATGAAACTTACCAATCGAATGCTACTGACTTGCAAATAATCGGCCAGTGTTGGTTTTAGTTTTTTGCAAAAGTTCACACTCGAAATCATTTGATTTTCCCCCAAAACGTGTGATGTTTTTAAAACTAAAGCTACAGGCCGGTTATCTGCAAGTGGAGTAGCATTCGATTGGTGAGTTTCATGATCGAGAACGTAGCAGAATTTAAATTTAAGAAGGCAAAAACAAAGAATTGCAATTGTGCTGGGGCCAAGGATACAAAGTGATTGGCCCAATTTATGGGGGCTAGATTCCTAGAATCTGCCGGCAGTTAAGAAGTTGTCTCCTGCAGAAACAAAGCACGATTAATAATAAATTTAAACTTAAATTGTCCTTTAATATTTCTTTGTCCCCAAATTTTCCCTGAATACTGAGACATTGAATTATCTTCAAGCAAGTTTATATGAAAGAACTCAAAGCCCTAAAACAAGTTCAAGTGCAAAATTTGTGGGATTCTTGAAGATGTTGTGCGCGATCGGTCGATCTGAGCGACCAACCGATCACACTGCGCTATTGGAAGAACTATTGTTCGCGCAGCCATCTGTCAGTTTCGCAGCTATTGATCGATCCACGCAACGAACATTATTGCGCAATAGTGCAGTGCGATCGGTCGATCGCTCAGATTGACCGATTGCGCACAGCATCTTCACAGAACAAAAACGGACATGACCAAGAGAGCATTCAGTGAGAAATTTCATTTTTTTAAAGAGTTTTGTGCATGTTTTTTGAAAAATAACAGTTGTGCAAGTATCACCGATATGTGTACAGTATGTTGAGAGACACGGTTTGTAACATTTTACATTTTTGAAATTTTTATTCTGGAGACACGAGATAAAATAAAAATTTAATCCACCAACCGCAGTCATGAAAAAAGTTTCACGCTAACTAACTTTACCACCAATCCATGACCGATACATACGCATACACCGACATTGAAATACTTACAAGACAATCCGATACCGCAAAATACAAATCATCGTAATCTATTCAACAAAAAATAACCATATAGTATATTTGTCCCTACTATCATCAATGGATGCTTGTGATTTTAAATAGATTAAAACTTGCTCACACTTACCTACGATCACACTTGTAATGGCGGCGCAGATTCTCAACAACTCGTTGAAGAGTTGGTTGCTAACCGATGTCACAGCATGAGCATGCGCATCGGCACTGATGATACGCCATTAAGCATTCAGATTTAATAATACAGATGTACAATGCCAAATATCGTGAATTTACAGTAACCAACAAAAGGTCAAAAAGGGAAAAATTCCCGCTAAAATTTTACCGCAAATTACTGTAAAACCTGCGGTAATTTTTTACAGTGTATTCTCTGCTGAATAAAACAGAAATAAGCTAATTGAAGCAATGTGAGTAGCATATTTGTGAATTATTAAGTATGTTTTTATCCTACACCTTATAAGGTATAGTTATTCAATTTATACACATCAACCGTAAGCCCAGCCTACAAAGCTATAAGTTCTTGTCAGCCTCATTGCTACCAACATGGTTGGCACACTCCCATCTTGCCTTCCCTCTCTCCATCCCTGTCCACTGTGCCCTTGAGGTAGTGAGCCACTTCTCTTTGGATGTCCACTCCAGGCGCGGTCACGGTTGGAGGGTTCTTTCTGATGGATTCTGTGTGACAGACATGAGAGGAAAACAATGTGAATTGGGTCCAGAATGCCCCACAGTTTTGAAAAAAAACCCTTGGGAGAACCCTGAGTGAACTATCACTGGAGTTGCGTTTAGTTATAAATGACCTCTCCACATCCCCCACAAGGACTAAGCTAACAAAAACAAATATTACACCTTTTTATTTCTTTTATTATTATTTTTTCATTTCACAAAATATCATCTAGAGAAAACCATATAGAATGTTCCATATTGCATAGTAGGACTTTTAAAACGAAGATAAACACCAAGTAGAAAATATTCCGAAGCGTGCTTCGGTCAAACATTTTAACAGTTTGGGTCCAGAATGCCCAACAGTTTTGAAAAAAACCTTGGGAGAACCCTGAGTGAACCATCACTGGATCTGTGTTTAGTTATAACTGACCTCTTCACATTGACTGGTATAGCCTTTAGAATGGTCTTCCTAGGAAAAACTAGATGTATTTTTTCATCTTGTTCATAGTCGCAATTAAAGGGACCACCAAGGCAATATTTCTTGTGAACTTCCTGTGTCAGTAAATTGTACAAACTGTTTAACACACAAAATAAACAAAGTTGTTCAATTCAGTACAATATTACGTAACACTCTGGTTTCTTTTGATTTACTCTCTTATAATGACTGTGCCTAAATATACGATGATAAAGGTAAGATGAACATTGTAGAGAATGAAACAACCACGTTACTTGCTAAAAGGTGTACAAATCAAAAATAGAACTTGTCTCGTCTTATGAAAGGGTTTTAGTTTCTATTTCGGCCATTTGTAATTCCTGGTTCAATTTGCTTTCATGTTTGATGGTGTTGCTTGCTGGAGATCCTTATTGAAATGCAGTAGCTCTGGGCCGTTTGTAAACTTCTCTCTCAAAAATGGAATTGCTTGAATGAGTTTTATGCTATTTATGATTTTGTGTAAAAAAGAGGAAGATAACATGGCGGCAATTCCACAGGGTGTCTGTCGATATTGGCCCATAAGTTTAAAAAAATTGAACTAAAAAAAGGTACCTGGTTGGGTTTTTCTTCTTCTGTCCCGCTCATGTCTGTTGTCTCATTCGTCTGATGCTAACACAATGCAATAACATCAAGGTCTGGGCCTATTTAATCTATGTCTTTATTTAAAAATGAAATATTACATTTTTGGCAGGGGGGGGATGCGTGTTCCGACCCCCAAACCCCCCTCCCCCACATCCATCAATTGTTTTGGGACACCCTTCACCCATTTCAGTCTTATCAGGCGAAGCAGCTCATTACATGTATAGCAAACAAGTATCAATATTCAGAATTTGACCATATTGTTGTTATTCCGAAACGGGGTTCGAAAAGGTTTCCTATTTTGAAAATCAAAGTATTTAATCTACTTTGTGATTGTCAGATTTGTTCAGGCTTTTACAATTGTTAACAGTCATGGTTAAGGATGTATTACATTTATGAACATGAATGTGTGTTCCTTCAATTTATAATTCATGAATTGTTCTTATAGCCTACCTTATGGCCATTTCCTTTGAGGAAATCCCAATCTAACTGCTCCACATCTTTTTCTGTTGCACTGCCATGATTTTTCAAGGTGGCTTCTGAATAAAGAAACAAAACACATTATCATCATGATTATAAAGCAAATAAATATAGGCAAAGGCTATGAACACTAACTGCCCCGTACCTATTTTCGATAGTCTATGTACACGGTCACTGTCTTACAAATATCAAGTGAATTTGAGGAGCGAGTGCTAACTCAATGAAACTGTCTAAAACCATCTCTTTGTATTAAAATTTAAGTAACATCAAGCCTGAAAAACACGGAACCATCAACACTTTGTAATTTTATATATGATTTGTTTAAGTTAACTTAAGCTTAACCCTCTCATGCGCAATTTTTTTTCTAAGTGCTTAACAAACAAAAATTATTTGGGAGTTCGGTTTTAATTAGGAATTAAAAATCATAGGACAAAGTTTTCTTTTGAAAACTTAATCCGTTAATTAGTTAATCACATGTCCTCATTTGAGGACACTGCGCAGTAATGACATGAAACCAACAACAATAATACACTGTACATGTACATACCATCATACCATTTTTTATTTTATTTTAACGTTTTTAAATTGGTTTATTGTTCTCAATAAATGGGCTCTCTTCGTACATACAGGCAATGCAGTATTTACAAATATTTACAATAAGATAAACACTGATCGACTTAATGAAAAACAAAATCAAGGAAAATCCAACCAAAATACAACAACTCAACACCTATGGTTCAAACGCTCTGAGAAAAACGTTTGTAAAACGTCAGCTTGTGACTTTGAAAGTGTTCAACCAAAACACTCTGCAATATATACAAACCAAAAACTACAGTCTTCTGATACTCCTTATAGGTACAAATGAACGCACTACTCTTAAGGAAAAATTAAACATAACAGCACAACAACTACCCTTAAATTACAAGAGGCAGCACATCACAATGTATACACACATATATGCAAAGCACATCATTTTCGAAAGATAACCATACATCAAAATGCAGGTATAAGTTGTTAAACTTACTACCCGTCACCAATGCAAAAACCAGTTTATATCAGTTCGTATCATATCGGTTCACTACCCGTCACCAAAACGAGAAACGTTCATATCAGTTCTGTGTTGTTCAATGTTCAGTTTTTCTTTTCCCTTTTTTTCACCTTGGGCGTGGTCCGGTTCCCTGGACGGGTTGGCTGGGCTGGTGGCGGGTGCGAGATGGTTGGTCCTCGGGAACCAGACTCCGGGGGGCCACCCCCTCCCGCCTCATCTCTCATCTTTGAAAACTCCTTCCAGTATCCTTGTGTTTGCATAAGTTTCTTCCATACTGAGATGGGGCGGTTGTCCCACTGGTGTTCCCAGACTCCATCGTTGTGTGCCTTAACGAAGCGTTTCAAGTATTCCTTTTGCGCCGGCGTTTCTTCTTGTGGTTCTGGTACTTTGTCTGACGCTGTGGCGGTGGTTGACTCGGTATCCATTTAACTCTGTGATGTCGGTTTGGTGTCCGTCTTTGGTTTTTTGGTTCTCCTGGGTTTAGGTGCTGGTGGTGTCGGTGTCGGTGTTTCTTCTCCTGAGGATGTATCCGTTTGCTGTCTGTGTTTGGTCCGGTTTGCAAAGGAGTCCGGACAACGCGCGGTTGTGTGCTCCTTTGATTGACAGTTCCTGCATTCTCTGGGTTGTTGACAGTTATTCTTTGTGTGTCCATATCCTTCACAGTTGTAACACAATATGATTGGGCAGGTGGCGGCTTTGTGGCCTTCGCCTGCACATTTCCGGCATGTTTCCACTTGCCCGTTGTACTTGATAACAAGCTGGAAGCCATCTACTCTTATGTAGGAGGGTATCTTTCGTTGAATTACCATTCGAGGGTGTCGGTTCCTGTTCTCCCAGTTGGGGTGGTTTTTCCAGTAGCCTCGGCGTACTCCCTGGACCTCGCCGTAAGTTGACAAGGCTGTTTGTATTTTTATGTCTTCCAGTTCGAAAGGTGCGTACTTTACGGTGACATAGCTGTAAAGTTCACTGGCAGGTACTGCCTGGACGGTGTTGTCATCTCCAATCTTTAGGTCAGCGTTTATCAGCTTGATTTTGCCTTGAGAGGTCTTGGTTGTTATTACCCATTTCTTCTCAGCCACCTGCTGGAGACACTTGACGTCGTCATCCAGTGTAGTTGCAATCAGCTCGCAGAGTTCTTCGTACGAGGCTTTTCTGTCAAGCGAAAGTTCAAGACTGTATTCTCTCTGCATTGTTAATTCGTTTGCACTGTCGCTCCTCGTTTGAGTTACAGGAACTTTTTAGGGGCCCTAAGAATCATTCCTCAAAGTGTTGGATCGTAATGGCCGCACTTCCCGTGATCTCACCCTACCCTTCCCTCCGTTACCATCCCCACCCTACCCTCCCCTCAAGTACCACCCTACCACCCCACCCTCCCCTCCCCTCCATTACCAAACCACACTACCCTCCTCCCCTTCCCTCCATCCCCACCCCGGTCTGCTACAATTTGTTTTGCGCTGTTGGTTTAGTAATAATGGGAAACAATTTGCACAGTTATGCCTAAAATTGAGCTAGTGTTTTTTCAAGAAATTTGATTCTGCCTCCATCTCCCTCCCCTCCCCTACCACCCCCACCCTACCCTCCCTTACCACCCCCACCCTATACCCTCCCCTCCGTTACCTCACCCACCCTATAAGCTCCCCTCCGTTACCACCCCACCCTACCCTTCCCTCCGTTACCATCCCCACCCTACCCTCCCCTCCAATACCACCCCCTCCCTACCACCCCACCCTCCCCTCCCCTCAGTATATAGCCCTTGCAAATATTAAATTAATTAGCAGAATATGCCAACTACTAGATTAATAAATGCTGTCTGTGATGAAGGTTTATAGTTCTTTCATTAATCCAAGTTTAGTTTCTTTGGCAGAAACAAATTCCTGTGATAACCAGCACCTCCACAGAGTGGACCAAGACGCTCTGATGCCCTTACACATCTTGAAGACAAGGCATTACAGATGTCTTGAAGACAAGACTACCGAGATTTCTTGAAGACAAGGCTACCTGGATCTCTTGAAGGCAATCACCTAGATCTGAAGACGGACTTACCATAAGGTACAGTACCAGTAGCTCAGAGATTGACAATTGCTTCAGAATTTTTGAATATTTTCTAGTTAAACATTTTGAAGATTTAGTGTACATTGGCCAAGTGGTCTAGTGCATCCAAATCACTCTCGGATGCCTGAATCATCAGAGTGTGGGTTCGAATCCTGGTCATGACACTTGTGTCCTTGAGCAATATAACTTCTTCTCATCACCCAGGAGTAAATTTGTACTTGCGAGGTTATAGATAGTTGACAAGAATGATAAGCAACCTATGTGCCCATTTGGCTGTTGATGCTGCATACTCCAAAGGAGTTGAGGTTGTTTCAGGATTCAGTAATGATTAACGCTGAATGAACAAGGGTAGTACTAGTCAGTAGTGTAAGGTGCTTTGATACAATTTTGAAAAAAAAACCACCAATAAATCCCTATTATCAATACCTAATTATTAATAATTGTAAGCCATGTTCATATCACAAAAAGGCATAATAATATTCAGATAAATAACAAATAAGAACCATTCGAAAGTGACCTTATTGTAGATGAAGATAATTCATGGATAACAGGCAAGCACATGTCAAATTAGAAATCAATATTTTATTTTCCTAATTTCCTAATAGTAACCAATTCAGTTCTTTTTTGAATATGAGTGTATGCTTCAAAGCCTCTTTTTCTCGGAGTGTGTTCTTTCTTTTCGTGTGGTTGATCTTAAAGAGTAAAAGAATCACAACTTTGAGATCTCTCTACCCTCACTCCTTGGCCTACTTGCCAACAGGTTACCTCAATCCTCCACTATGCATGGACTTACATAAGATTGGTATGCCAGGCCCAATGATAAGCAGCTGTTATTTTGGCCTACAGCCCTCAATCCTCTGCAATCAGACAACTTCTTAAAGAGAATTTTAGAGGGGTAGGGTAACTTTGAAATATAATTTTATGTAGTGACAGATTGTTCATGTTTTTTTTTTATGTCTTGTCTAGGTTGAGACCAAGATGGAGTTGTCACAGTGATTCTTGCTAATAGTGACTTTGGGAACTTCACTGCTAATCTGAAAATTGAGGCCCTGCACAACCTGATTTCCTTCATGAAGGATCCAACTCAATACACTGTGAAGGAGAAAGTGAGGCAATCCATCACATGCAATGTACAATTAAACACCATTAGGACTGCCAACCTGTTTGTGCTAAGCATGATTGAAGTCACAGCTATTGCTTAGCAGCTATCTGAAATTTGGCCCTGATTCTCAATCTGGCTGTGATGGAAACCTCTGTATTTGACATTCAGCATCCAGGTGCCCAACCTCGGAAGCACACTCTTCAAAGCTGTTCAGTTATTTAATGGGCCCTGATTCTCAATCTGGCTCTGGTGGACACCTCTGTATTTGACATTCAGCATCCAGGTGCCCAACCTCACAAGCACACTCTTCCAAGCTGTTAAGTTATTTGATGGGCCCTGATTCTCAATCTGGCTCTGGTGGACACCTCTGTATTTGACATTCAGCATCCAGGAGCCCAGATGCTGAGGAGCAATGTACAGTCAGAACATCCATAAAGGACTCTCTGTAATAACTAGTCACTTGGTACAGCCTTGAGTCCACCAAGATTCAGCCTGGACATACTATTCTTGAGGCATCTTACGATGAGACACTAAAGTTAGAAGATGAGTTTTATTAGTTGAAGGGGAAAAATAGCTGTCATGAGGCACTGACATAAGCAAATATTTGCTAACCTCAGGCTAATTGTTTTCTTTGGACACAATTTAGTTCCAAATTAATGAATCAACCACTTCGTCCCAGGTTTACTGAAATTGACCATTTGAGGCATTCAGCCATTGGAAAATGTCCAAACTGTTTTTAATAACTTGAAATCAATGCTTCATGTGCCAGAGATTGACACCCCCCCCCCTCCACCAAAAAGAAAGAAAACAAAACAATAAATAAAGAAACAAATGAACTAAACCGCTCGGCCACTACAAGCCACTAGATAAAGAAATCCATCCCACAGCTGAGAGCTATCTACAAATTACTCTGGTGTGTTTATAATCCATTCTACAACTTACAAAAATATCATCATAACAAAAATGTACCCTTATTGTCTAGACTGTACATCCCATGATCATGATTGGGAAAAATCATCTTTTAAGGGGGGTGGGGGGTAAGAAGTCATTCAGAATTTGCTTGAAGTATCAAGTAATAAACCACAAGGGAAACTGACTGGGTAAATTTTAAATGATTTGGGGTTGAACAAAGAAAAGTTGACTAGAGCGGGATTTGAACCAACAGCGCTCTACCAACTGAGCTATCTAGCCCTATGTTGGCAGTCTCCCTTTTTTGTCAACATCTTTGTTCCGGGTGCCAGTCAGAAGCTGCCCCAGGTCTGGTTGTATCATAAACTTGGGTGTGATACCTGGCTACACTGCAGTTAAAGGTTGTATAGCTTCTGACTGGCAACCCAGAACAAAGATATTGACAAAACAGTTATGGGGGGGGGGGGTGGCTAAATGTACAAGCTTTTCAGCAAGCCAACATGCCCACCTGCAACTGTATATATGTATCCCACTGTGGACTTTTGCTTACAGCACTCGACAGATAACCATTCAGATACATTGCCTGTTCTCTTGTCTCAAAGATACATCGCTGACAAAAAGGTCTGAAAGTAGGATCCAAATTTTAGTAGGCATGTTGAAATGATAACATTTCAAACTTTTGATAACCCCTGGAGTTATAGATTCCAAGGAGCTTCTGGGAACAATATCCTCAGCGCTATGGAAGTAGATCAAAGAGTAGGATGTCTTCATATCTAAAGATACGACAGGGAATTTTTTCACCAGGTGGGCACAATGAGATCTAAAATCAGATAAAAGTCTGAAATTTCTCATCCCTCTGTCTCCAATTAGCCATTTGCTTAATATCGTCATTTTTTAGTAAAAGTATATTTATAAAAGTGTTTTAGCCTAATTCGAACAGGGTTAGAATTTTAAAAAATCTCCAATATCCTCAGATATTTTACTAGACCATAACTATGTTTACAAGACCATAATTTCTTTCTCTTTAAATATTTGCTGAACCTGTAAGAGGTGTTAAATTTGCATCGGGGATAAAGAATATTATTTGGTTTTACCCATACACCGATGTGTTTACTCCGTACGTTTCCCGAGTCCTGTGACAAAAAAATCCACATTACTCGGGTGGGATTCGAACCCACAAACATATATCTGCTCTAGAATGACAAGGGTTGTGGGTTCTAATCCCAACCGAGTAATATGCCTGAGTTTTTTTTTCACAGGACTAAGGGAAGTAGTGAGTATAAAGTGTTTTGCACACATCTGTGTATGGGTAAAACCAAATAATATTGTATGAGGTGGTTTGGAATTGACAAGCTAAAGTGTGCATTAGTAAATTAAATATAGGCCTATGTTGACTGTGCGGTTGTGAGGTCACCGGACTTTTCTTCCACAAGACTCTGGATTGTGGTCCAGTGAGTATTTTGAGCCAAGTCGATGGTGATGATTGATTATGAAAAAGCCACAGATAACCCCTTCAAAAGTAATTCAAAATTAGCCCAGGCTTCAATTGTGATTTTAAAATTTCAATTTACTTGTAACTGATCAGGTCATTTTATTTTAACAATTCCCTAATGTTCTAATAGTTACATGTTTAATCCTAAATATTTTATTAATAAGTATGGCTCACCACACCTCCCAATGACCAAATCAACACACAGGCAATTATTTTGTAATATTTCTATTATGGTTGATATTTCCATATTTATTCCATTACCTAAGTTTGGATCGTTACACATGACATTTTTTGTTTAGACAAACAACAAAATCATAATGAATACAAAAGTGGTTTAAAACAGATCAATCAGTTGTTGTAACTCCCCAACCCTTTCCTGCTTTACCCTTGGGTATTGGCCGTCTTCACAAATCATTGCCCTTTCCATAATTGGTTTAAATAATAATTTTGGTTCCAACAAAGATTAAGAGAATCTGAAACAATATTTGTATTTATTTATTTATTTATTTTATTTTTTTAAGGGGGGTCAACAACTGATTCTTTTAGAGAAAACATTCTTTAAAAACACATTTTTTTCCCAGCGAAAATCGAGAAAGCCATCTTTGAACCGAACCAAATGAACAATCAATTTGTGATTGGAAGTCAATTATACCAACTGACCTATCAACTTGTTATATGCGAGTCAATTAAATCAAATGAGTAATTAACTTGTTATCTATGCAAGTCAATTAAACCAAATAAACTATCAACTAGATTTTAAACATGTTTGTGAATATTATCTCTGTAATCATTGGTGTCTGTCATTCTCTATCCGTAGGCTTGTTTGGCAAGCTCGGTGATGAACCACAACTGAAATCTTATTTAGAATGTTTTTGCTTTAAAGGCACTGAACACGTTTGGAAATTGTCAAAGACCAGTGTTCTCATTTGGTGTATCCCAACATATTCATAAAATATACTGTGAAAATTTGGGCTCAATTGGTCATCGAAGTTGCAAGAAAATGATGAAAGAAAAAACACCCTTGTTGTACAAATGTGTGTGCTTTCAGATAGGAATAAAAACTTCTTGCAAGAAGTTTTTTATTATTTTAGTGAGAAATTACCTCTTTCTCAAAAACTACGTTACTTCAGAGGGAGTCGTTTCCTACAATGTTTTATTCTATCAACAGCTCTCCGTTGCTTGTTACCAAGTACGTTTTTATGCTAACATTTGTTTTGAGTCATTACCAAACGTGTACGATACCTTTAAACAAGATTTCAATATAAAGATGGTTCCACACGTTTATGTGAACAAAATTGTGAATAACAACTGAATAAGAGTATGAGGAAAATGACAAGTTTAGTGCCCATTCACAACACTTTTGGGATTAATTGGTTTAAAAAACATTATCTTTGGGTTACAAGAACTTGCACAAACTTCAGGACTTTATACTAAACATGTGCTTTTAAAACATTCCAAAGTGGCCACACTCTGCAGTGCACTTTTCACAATATTTTGTTGATCAAAAAAGCTGTTAAGCAGCTATAGAGTCCAACTGTTAAGCAAAGTGTGATGTCACAATACAAATGACCTTTAGGATCAATCCAGCCCAGGTCTCGATTTCACTTGCTTAGCAGTTAAAATTTCACTTGCTTAGCAATTAAGATTGATTCACAGCTAAGCTCTTTGTGAAATCGAGTCCAGGCATTTTACACAGGCAACTTAGAGGCAATCAACCGTCCTGCGTGCAGAAGGAAAACCTCGGTAGCCATGATACATTTTACTGCCTAGTGTCTTACTATCCTCAAGAAAGGAGGTCAGTACAACACAACTTCATTGTGTCAGTTACAAGTTAAAATGCGCAAGTTGTCACGCATACAATTTCAGCCATGCCCCTAAATTCTGACATTGGCTGAATTAATCTACGAGTTCAAGTCTAAACCAGCTCAGAATCACATTTTTATACAGGTTTACACTAAATAAGTAAGCTAAGTTACTCTTCAATGTTTACTCTTTCTATTTGTAAGAAAAAAACATTAATCAAAGAAAGTTTATATCTGAAATTTGTACCACAAGTAAGTTTAATCCCGAATGTAAACAAAGCCATTTTTCATTGATAAAAGATGTGTGACGTCATCTAATTATTATGCGCGACTTGGTCGATAAGCAGACGATAATTTGTCTACTTTATTTTTGTACTCGGAAAGTTTCAATCCAATGAGCATCACACGAATAAAAGTCTATACATGATAACATAATGTAATTTTACCATCACAAATAAAGGTGTTCTTGTAGCTCACGTACTAGAAATTAATATTATTACATACGACCAATCACAGTGAACTACGGAAGACGCCATCTTGGATTCTAATAATAGACGGTGCTTGCGGGTGTGACCCGGATGTACACATGCGTTTGCTCACAACAATCACACGTGTACAGTTTATACATCGGAAATGAGCGATTATTACAGTCAAAACCCTGGAAATATGCTGCAAAAGCTATTCGTCTTAAAGAGGGCATTATAAAGGTAAGATTGACGAAAGGGGGAATTAAATGGTGGTATTTTCGTTGCACAGTGTTGTAAAGGAACAGTTTGGAAACCCTGTTTTTAGATTTCCAGCAACCAGGGCCCAATTTCATAGAGCTTAACATTGTTATGTTAAGCACAACTGAGCAGGATATTAGTCAAAGATGGTACATGAAATATGGTCTTTTAGCTGGAAACCTTATTCTGGTATTAAAGCATATGTTTTGATTAGCTTAGCTACTTTTTTCGCATATTATAAGCAGCGTTGTGAAATTGGGCCTGCAGATCCCAGTTGACTGTGCCACGCCCGATATGGGGCAGAGGGTATCACCCCCCCCCCCCCCAATGTTCCCATACTGGACACACTATTTCCCTAATGTACAGAGGTACCCCCCCCCCCGCCCCTAACAATCCTCAAGAATTCCTGAGATTCCAAGCACATAAAGAAGACGCAACGTCGGGGTTTGGGAACACCGTGCCCCATATAAAATACAAAAATGTAGCTAACACACCTTACTCATGAGAAACGATTGAGTGACAAACATTCCAGAATTTTAATATCACAGAACAACATACTTGTCCACTGGTTTCCAGGGTTATTGTATTCTTTTGAAAAGGCTCAACTCCTGTACTTTGTACCAGAGTGTGCGCATGATATTCTGTTTGGTTTGTGGTGGTGTCTTTCCCTGCTTTTGTATACACTGCTTCAGATCCATTATTTCACAGTCTCTTGGGGGGCATTTTGGTCCCACCTGATTATCTGTTTTTCTCTAATGGGGGTTTTCTATTTGACATTTGTAGAACATTTCTATGTTACTTTTTTTCACATGATTCGCTGAAGCACAATTTGGATGCACTCTGACCAAACTGTGATATGCAAGTACTGTGATATGCAAGTAGCACAAAATCCATCAAAATGTTATGTCTCTTTTAACCCTCCTACAAACACAGGTACCGCAGACAATATTCATGAACAAAAGTAATGAAACTAAAAAATAAAAAGTAAAAACTAACAAAACAATAAAACACTTTAAATAATGATTTAATCCCCTTAATTTCAATAAACACGTACAACCATTCTGTGGGAACTTCATCAGATTAGGTTGTCACTCATTTCCAAGAGTCCCAAGGCACGGGGAGATATTTCTCCCTCCAAATAAAAACACCCTACGAAGTGAAATTTTCCAAACGTCCGAGCATTAATTTTGAAAAATGTCCCTACACCTCTCGGCAAATTGGACTATTTCTTCTAAGGGCCTATGTCATCCAAAATACCTCAAGTTGGAAGTCAACAACCCTAGGTCACAATATTGGGCAAACTTTTTACACTTTCCCCTTTTGGGGGAGCTCTTAAATCTTTCTAATAAAGAATATTTTGAGGGACCTACAGTAAACAATATTAATGAGGCCGATGCTCTGTTTTCTTCCTATTTAGTGGGGTGCACCCTCATGGGCAAGTGTAACGCACAGGGCAATAATACGCATGCGTAGTTAACAGGCTGACAAATGCAGGAATTTAAGTATTTTTCATACGCGCGAACTTCGCTTGCTACCCCATGAAAAGATGGCGGCACACTTAATGTTGCGCTTTCCTGAGCTCAATGATGCCGGACTAGAGAGAAATAATTATGAGCTAGAGTGAAACATAACTTGGTTTAATTGGGATGGATAGTTGGTTAATATTAGCCCCCCCTCCTCTCAGTAGTGTGTAAATTCCCCATACATTGGGGAGCTAATGACGACTGTCCTCACTCAGACCATGTTAGTTTTGCTTACAATCATTACAATCATTTTAAAAACCCTCACGCGAGGAATCTGTTTGGTCGCAACGCCCCCATGTACTTTGTCAGCACAAACTAAAAAGCTTTTTTTTCCCATAGGTTTTGCTTTTTTTCTTACATTAAAAACAATCTAAGTGTGTTGTTTGTATGTCCAGGTATTGCTTGTGTTTGGACCCAAATATAGGGGTTCACCCCCCCCCCCCCCCAGCTTACCTTTCACGGGTCAAATAAGATCATTTAACTTTATTAGATCGCAACGATCATTTAATCTCGTAGGAACTAACACCAAGAGGCTGGTCAACCATACAATGTCATGTACACACATTTTTCAAATGTTTGCGTTCAAATTCGTTTATATGTTTTGTGCTTGTTGAAAGGCAGATATTCAGAAGATAATTCAGTATTCTACACCCTCTACGGCGATTTGATTGAAATGATGATGGCTGCCCGTGGTCAGTACGGACTAGTTAATAATTCAGATCTAAGGAGCGGTCATCTGCTGCATGGAAAGGCCCAGCTGATCGTCGGACAAATTGGCCTACTCGACAACTCATTCACAGTGCATAAGATGGTACAACTATACAGCCAAACGTACATGCTGAGATGTCAAGTACTTCAACACAGTGAAGGTTAGCAACCAATTTCACATTATACAGAAACCAATAAAATAAGTATAGAAACATAAGACGAAAAGGACATCTTTTTGGCGAAAAGGCCTTAATTCACCCAGTTTTGAGAATTGAGCTTTTTCACACACAGAAAGTGTCTCCGTGGGATCCCGGTCCATCTTTTTTGTACAGCCGAAAACCGTCCAGAAGCATAACTTGTTTGGCCCAAATATTAAAAAATCTACAAGGCTATAGCCTTGTAGACATTTTTAATATGACTAATTTCAAAACATTTTTTAACTGCCTAATGTCTGAGAATAATTTTTAGAAGCATAACTTGTTTGGCCCAAATATTAAAATATCTATAAGGCTAGAATATTAAAATATCTATATAGCCTTGTAAATATTTTTAATATGACTAATTTTGAAATATTTTTTAACTGCCTGATGTCTGAGAATAATTTTTGCGGGCGTCTTCGAGGATGCCGCTGGTGCAAACTAGAACTCTGTAACTAATTTATTCGTGGAGAAATTGGTGTTTTTTGGAGAAACAAAATGGCGTCTCTTTTCGCTGAAAGGGCCGTTATTCACCCAGTTTTGAGAATTGAGCTTTTTCACACACAGAAAGTGTCTTCGTGGGATCCCGGTCCATCTTTTTTGTACAGCCGAAAACCGTCTAGAAGCATAACTTGTTTGGCCCAAATATTAAAAAATATACAAGGCCTTGTAAATATTTTTAATATGACTAATTTTAAAACATTTTTTAACTGCCTGATGTCTGAGAATAATTTTTGCGGGCGTCTTCGAGGGTGCCGCTGGTGCAAACTAAAACTCTGTAACTAATTTATTTGTGGAGAAATTGGTGTTTTTTTGGAGAAACAAAAAGGCGTCTCTTTTCGGCGAAAAGGCCGTAATTCACCCAGTTTTGAGAATTGAGCTTTTTCACACATAGAAAGTGTCTTCGTGGGATCCCGGTCCATCTTTTTTGTACAGCCGAAAACTGATTAGAAGCATAACTTGTTTGGCCCAAATATAAAAAAATCTATTTGGCCTTGTAGATATTTTTAATATGACTAATTTCAAAACATTTTTTAACTGCCTGATGTCTAAGAATAATTTTTGCGGGCGTCTTCGAGGATGCCGCTGATGCAAACTAGAACTCTGTAACTAATTTATTCGTGGAGAAATTGGTGTTCTTTGGAGAAACAAAATGGCGTCTCTTTTCGGCGAAAAAGCCGTAATTCACCCAGTTTTGAGAATTGAGCTTTTTTCACACACAGAAAGTGTCTTCGTGGGATTCCGGTCCATCTTTTTTGTACAGCCGAAAACCGATTAGAAGCATAACTTGTTTGGCCCAAATATTAAAAAATCTACAAGGCTTGTAAATATTTTTAATATGACTAATTTTGAAACATTTTTTAACTGCCTGATGTCTGAGAATAATTTTTGTGGGCGTCTTCGAGGATGCCCCTGGTGCAAACTAGAACTTTGTAACTAATTTATTCGTGGAGAAATTGGTGTTTTTTGGAGGGAAAAAAAGGCGTCTCTTTTCGGCGAAAAAGCCCTAAATCACCCAGTTTTGAGAATTGAGCCTTTTCACACACAGAAAGTGTCTTCGTGGGATCCCGGTCCATCTTTTTTGTACAGCCGAAAACCGATTAGAAGCATAACTTGTTTGGCCCAAATATTAAAATATCTATAAGGCTATATATAGCCTTGTAAATATTTTTAATATGACTAATTTTGAAACATTTTTTAACTGCCTGATGTCTGAGAATAATTTTTGCGGGCGTCTTCGAGGATGCCGCTGGTGCAAACTAGAACTCTGTAACTAATTTATTCGTGGAGAAATTGGTGTTCTTTGGAGAAACAAAAGGCGTCTCTTTTCGGCGAAAAAGGCCGTAATTCACCCAGTTTTGAGAATTGAGCTTTTCACACACAGAAAGTGTCTTCGTGGGATCCCGGTCCATCTTTTGTACAGCCGAAAACCGATTAGAAGCATAACTTGTTTGGCCCAAATATTAAAATATCTATAAGGCTATAGCCTTGTAAATATTTTTAATATGACTAATTTTGAAACATTTTTTAACTGCCTGATGTCTGAGAATAATTTTTGCGGGCGTCTTCGAGGATGCCGCTGGTGCAAACTAGAACTCTGTAACTAATTTATTCGTGGAGAAATTGGTGTTCTTTGGAGAAACAAAATGGCGTCTCTTTTCGGCGAAAAAGGCCGTAATTCACCCAGTTTTGAGAATTGAGCTTTTCACACACAGAAAGTGTCTTCGTGGGATCCCGGTCCATCTTTTGTACAGCCGAAAACCGATTAGAAGCATAACTTGTTTGGCCCAAATATTAAAATATCTATAAGGCTATAGCCTTGTAAATATTTTTAATATGACTAATTTTGAAACATTTTTAACTGCCTGATGTCTGAGAATAATTTTTGCGGGCGTCTTCGAGGATGCCCTGGTGCAAACTAGAACTCTGTAACTAATTTATTCGTGGAGAAATTGGTGTTTTTTGGAGGAGAAAAAGGCGTCTCTTTTCGGCGAAAAGGCCGTAATTCACCCAGTTTTGAGAATTGAGCCTTTTCACACACAGAAAGTGTCTTCGTGGGATCCCGGTCCATCTTTTTGTACAGCCGAAAACCGATTAGAATCAGAACTTGTTTGGCCCAAATAATAAAATATAAATAAGGCTATAGACTAGTAAATATTTTTATAATGACAAATATTGAAACATTATATAACTTCCTGATGTCAGAGAATAATAAATGCGGTCGTCTTCGAGGATGCCCTGGTGCATACTTGAACTCTCTAAATAATATAATCGTGGAGAAACTGGTGTATTTTGGCGTAGAAAAATGGCGTCTCTTTTCGGCGAAAAAGCCCTAATTCACCCAGTTTTGAGAATTGAGCCTTTTCACACACAGAAAGTGTCTTCGTGGGATCCCGGTCCATCTTTTTGTACAGCCGAAAACCGATTAGAAGCATAACTTGTTTGGCCCAAATATTAAAATATCTATAAGGCTATAGCCTTGTAAATATTTTTAAAATGACTAATTTTGAAACATTATATAACTGCCTGATGTCTGAGAATAATTTTTGCGGGCGTCTTCGAGGATGCCCCTGGTGCAAACTAGAACTCTGTAACTAATTTATTCGTGGAGAAATTGGTGTTCTTTGGAGAAACAAAATGGCGTCTCTTTTCGGCGAAAAAGGCCGTAATTCACCCAGTTTTGAGAATTGAGCCTTTTCACACACAGAAAGTGTCTTCGTGGGATCCCGGTCCATCTTCTTTGTACAGCCGAAAACCGATTAGAAGCATAACTTGTTTGGCCCAAATATTAAAATATCTATAAGGCTATAGCCTTGTAAATATTTTTAATATGACTAATTTTGAAACATTTTTTAACTGCCTGATGTCTGAGAATAATTTTTGCGGGCGTCTTCGAGGATGCCCCTGGTGCAAACTAGAACTCTGTAACTAATTTATTCGTGGAGAAATTGGTGTTTTTTGGAGGAGAAAAAGGCGTCTCTTTTCGGCGAAAAAGCCCTAATTCACCCAGTTTTGAGAATTTAGCCTTTTCACACACAGAAAGTGTCTTCGTGGGATCCCGGTCCATCTTTTTGTACAGCCGAAAACCGATTAGAAGCATAACTTGTTTGGCCCAAATATTAAAATATCTATAAGGCTATAGCCTTGTAAATATTTTTAATATGACTAATTTTGAAACATTTTTAACTGCCTGATGTCTGAGAATAATTTTTGCGGGCGTCTTCGAGGATGCCGCTGGTGCAAACTAGAACTCTGTAACTAATTTATTCGTGGAGAAATTGGTGTTCTTTGGAGAAACAAAATGGCGTCTCTTTTCGGCGAAAAAGGCCGTAATTCACCCAGTTTTGAGAATTGAGCTTTTTCACACACAGAAAGTGTCTTCGTGGGATCCCGGTCCATCTTTTTGTACAGCCGAAAACCGATTAGAAGCATAACTTGTTTGGCCCAAATATTAAAATATCTACAAGGCTATAGCCTTGTAGATATTTTTAATATGACTAATTTCAAAACATTTTTTAACTGCCTGATGTCTTTTGCGGGTGTCTTCGAGGATGCCGCTGGTCCAAACTAGAACTCTGTAACTAATTTATTCGTGGAGAAATTGGTGTTTTTTGGAGAAACAAAATGGCGTCTCTTTTGGCCGAAAAGGCCTTAATTCACCCAGTTTTGAGAATTGAGCTTTTTCACACACAGAAAGTGTCTTCGTGGGATCCCGGTCCATCTTTTTTGTACAGCCGAAAACCGATTAGAAGCATAACTTGTTTGGCCCAAATATTAAAATATCTATAAGGCTATAGCCTTGTAAATATTTTTAATATGACTAATTTTGAAACATTTTTTAACTGCCTGATGTCTGAGAATAATTTTTGCGGGCGTCTTCGAGGATGCCGCTGGTGCAAACTAGAACTCTGTAACTAATTTATTCGTGGAGAAATTGGTGTTCTTTGGAGAAACAAAATGGCGTCTCTTTTCGGCGAAAAAGGCCGTAATTCACCCAGTTTTGAGAATTGAGCTTTTTCACACACAGAAAGTGTCTTCGTGGGATCCCGGTCCATCTTTTTTGTACAGCCGAAAACCGATTAGAAGCATAACTTGTTTGGCCCAAATATTAAAATATCTATAAGGCTATAGCCTTGTAAATATTTTTAATATGACTAATTTTGAAACATTTTTTAACTGCCTGATGTCTGAGAATAATTTTTGCGGGCGTCTTCGAGGATGCCCCTGGTGCAAACTAGAACTCTGTAACTAATTTATTCGTGGAGAAATTGGTGTTTTTGGAGGAGAAAAAGGCGTCTCTTTTCGGCGAAAAAGCCCTAATTCACCCAGTTTTGAGAATTGAGCCTTTTCACACACAGAAAGTGTCTTCGTGGGATCCCGGTCCGTCTTTTAGGTACAGCCGAAAACCGATAATAAGCATAACTAGTTTGGCCCAAATATTAAAATATCTATAAGGCTCTATAGCCTTGTAAATATTTTTAATATGACTAATTTTGAAACATATATTAACTGCCTGATGTCTGAGAATAATTTTTGCGGGCGTCTTCGAGGATGCCGCTGGTGCAAACTAGAACTCTGTAACTAATTTATTCGTGGAGAAATTGGTGTTCTTTGGAGAAACAAAATGGCGTCTCTTTTCGGCGAAAAAGGCCGTAATTCACCCAGTTTTGAGAATTGAGCCTTTTCACACACAGAAAGTGTCTTCGTGGGATCCCGGTCCATCTTTTTTGTACAGCCGAAAACCGATTAGAAGCATAACTTGTTTGGCCCAAATATTAAAATATCTATAAGGCTATAGCCTTGTAAATATTTTTAATATGACTAATTTTGAAACATTTTTTAACTGCCTGATGTCTGAGAATAATTTTTGCGGGCGTCTTCGAGGATGCCCCTGGTGCAAACTAGAACTCTGTAACTAATTTATTCGTGGAGAAATTGGTGTTTTTTGGAGGTGAAAAAAGGCGTCTCTTTTCGGCGAAAAAGCCCTAATTCACCCAGTTTTGAGAATTGAGCCTTTTCACACACAGAAAGTGTCTTCGTGGGATCCCGGTCCATCTTTTTTGTACAGCCGAAAACCGATTAGAAGCATAACTTGTTTGGCCCAAATATTAAAATATCTATAAGGCTATATAGCCTTGTAAATATTTTTAATATGACTAATTTTGAAACATTTTTTAACTGCCTGATGTCTGAGAATAATTTTTGCGGGCGTCTTCGAGGATGCCGCTGGTGCAAACTAGAACTCTGTAACTAATTTATTCGTGGAGAAATTGGTGTTCTTTGGAGAAACAAAATGGCGTCTCTTTTCGGCGAAAAAGGCCGTAATTCACCCAGTTTTGAGAATTGAGCTTTTTCACACACAGAAAGTGTCTTCGTGGGATCCCGGTCCATCTTTTTTGTACAGCCGAAAACCGATTAGAAGCATAACTTGTTTGGCCCAAATATTAAAATATCTATAAGGCTATATATAGCCTTGTAAATATTTTTAATATGACTAATTTTGAAACATTTTTTAACTGCCTGATGTCTGAGAATAATTTTTGCGGGCGTCTTCGAGGATGCCCCTGGTGCAAACTAGAACTCTGTAACTAATTTATTCGTGGAGAAATTGGTGTTTTTTGGAGGAGAAAAAAGGCGTCTCTTTTCGGCGAAAAAGCCCTAATTCACCCAGTTTTGAGAATTGAGCCTTTTCACACACAGAAAGTGTCTTCGTGGGATCCCGGTCCATCTTTTTTGTACAGCCGAAAACCGATTAGAAGCATAACTTGTTTGGCCCAAATATTAAAATATCTATAAGGCTATAGCCTTGTAAATATTTTTAATATGACTAATTTTGAAACATTTTTTAACTGCCTGATGTCTGAGAATAATTTTTGCGGGCGTCTTCGAGGATGCCCCTGGTGCAAACTAGAACTCTGTAACTAATTTATTCGTGGAGAAATTGGTGTTCTTTGGAGAAACAAAATGGCGTCTCTTTTCGGCGAAAAAGGCCGTAATTCACCCAGTTTTGAGAATTGAGCTTTTCACACACAGAAAGTGTCTTCGTGGGATCCCGGTCCATCTTTTTGTACAGCCGAAAACCGATTAGAAGCATAACTTGTTTGGCCCAAATATTAAAATATCTATAAGGCTATAGCCTTGTAAATATTTTTAATATGACTAATTTTGAAACATTTTTAACTGCCTGATGTCTGAGAATAATTTTTGCGGGCGTCTTCGAGGATGCCCCTGGTGCAAACTAGAACTCTGTAACTAATTTATTCGTGGAGAAATTGGTGTTTTTGGAGGAGAAAAAGGCGTCTCTTTTCGGCGAAAAAGCCCTAATTCACCCAGTTTTGAGAATTGAGCCTTTTCACACACAGAAAGTGTCTTCGTGGGATCCCGGTCCATCTTTTTTGTACAGCCGAAAACCGATTAGAAGCATAACTTGTTTGGCCCAAATATTAAAATATCTATAAGGCTATAGCCTTGTAAATATTTTTAATATGACTAATTTTGAAACATTTTTTAACTGCCTGATGTCTGAGAATAATTTTTGCGGGCGTCTTCGAGGATGCCGCTGGTGCAAACTAGAACTCTGTAACTAATTTATTCGTGGAGAAATTGGTGTTCTTTGGAGAAACAAAATGGCGTCTCTTTTCGGCGAAAAGGCCGTAATTCACCCAGTTTTGAGAATTGAGCTTTTTCACACACAGAAAGTGTCTTCGTGGGATCCCGGTCCATCTTTTTTGTACAGCCGAAAACCGATTAGAAGCATAACTTGTTTGGCCCAAATATTAAAATATCTATAAGGCTATAGCCTTGTAAATATTTTTAATATGACTAATTTTGAAACATTTTTTAACTGCCTGATGTCTGAGAATAATTTTTGCGGGCGTCTTCGAGGATGCCCCTGGTGCAAACTAGAACTCTGTAACTAATTTATTCGTGGAGAAATTGGTGTTTTTGGAGGAGAAAAAGGCGTCTCTTTTCGGCGAAAAAGCCCTAATTCACCCAGTTTTGAGAATTGAGCCTTTTCACACACAGAAAGTGTCTTCGTGGGATCCCGGTCCATCTTTTTGTACAGCCGAAAACCGATTAGAAGCATAACTTGTTTGGCCCAAATATTAAAATATCTATAAGGCTATAGCCTTGTAAATATTTTTAATATGACTAATTTTGAAACATTTTTAACTGCCTGATGTCTGAGAATAATTTTTGCGGGCGTCTTCGAGGATGCCCCTGGTTCAAAATAGAACTCTGTAACTAATTTATTCGTGGAGAAATTGGTGTTCTTTGGAGAAACAAATGGCGTCTCTTTTCGGCGAAAAAGGCCGTAATTCACCCAGTTTTGAGAATTGAGCCTTTTCACACACAGAAAGTGTCTTCGTGGGATCCCGGTCCATCTTTTTTGTACAGCCGAAAACCGATTAGAAGCATAACTTGTTTGGCCCAAATATTAAAATATCTATAAGGCTATAGCCTTGTAAATATTTTTAATATGACTAATTTTGAAACATTTTTTAACTGCCTGATGTCTGAGAATAATTTTTGCGGGCGTCTTCGAGGATGCCCCTGGTGCAAACTAGAACTCTGTAACTAATTTATTCGTGGAGAAATTGGTGTTTGTTGAGAAACAAAAGGCGTCTCTTTTCGGAGAAAAAGCCCTAATTCACCCAGTTTTTAGAATTGAGCCTTTTCACACACAGAAAGTGTCTTCGTGGGATCCCGGTCCATCTTTTTTGTACAGCCGAAAACCGATTAGAAGCATAACTTGTTTGGCCCAAATATTAAAATATCTATAAGGCTATAGCCTTGTAAATATTTTTAATATGACTAATTTTGAAACATTTTTTAACTGCCTGATGTCTGAGAATAATTTTTGCGGGCGTCTTCGAGGATGCCCCTGGTGCAAACTAGAACTCTGTAACTAATTTATTCGTGGAGAAATTGGTGTTTTTGGAGGAGAAAAAAGGCGTCTCTTTTCGGCGAAAAAGCCCTAATTCACCCAGTTTTGAGAATTGAGCCTTTTCACACACAGAAAGTGTCTTCGTGGGATCCCGGTCCATCTTTTTGTACAGCCGAAAACCGATTAGAAGCATAACTTGTTTGGCCCAAATATTAAAATATCTATAAGGCTATAGCCTTGTAAATATTTTTAATATGACTAATTTTGAAACATTTTTAACTGCCTGATGTCTGAGAATAATTTTTGCGGGCGTCTTCGAGGATGCCGCTGGTGCAAACTAGAACTCTGTAACTAATTTATTCGTGGAGAAATTGGTGTTCTTTGGAGAAACAAAATGGCGTCTCTTTTCGGCGAAAAAGGCCGTAATTCACCCAGTTTTGAGAATTGAGCTTTTTCACACACAGAAAGTGTCTTCGTGGGATCCCGGTCCATCTTTTTTTAAGAGCAGCAAACCGATTAGAAGCATAACTTGTTTGGCCCAAATATTAAAATATCTATAAGGCTATAGCCTTGTAAATATTTTTAATATGACTAATTTTGAAACATTTTTAACTGCCTGATGTCTGAGAATAATTTTTGCGGGCGTCTTCGAGGATGCCCCTGGTGCAAACTAGAACTCTGTAACTAATTTATTCGTGGAGAAATTGGTGTTATTTGGAGGATAAAAATGGCGTCTCTTTTCGGCGAAAAAGCCCTAATTCACCCAGTTTTGAGAATTGAGCCTTTTCACACACAGAAAGTGTCTTCGTGGGATCCCGGTCCATCTTTTTTGTACAGCCGAAAACCGATTAGAAGCATAACTTGTTTGGCCCAAATATTAAAATATCTATAAGGCTATAGCCTTGTAAATATTTTTAATATGAATAATATTGAAACAATTATTAACTGCCTGATGTCTGAGAATAATTTTTGCGGGCGTCTTCGAGGATGCCCCTGGTGCAAACTAGAACTCTGTAACTAATTTATTCGTGGAGAAATTGGTGTTTTTTGGAGGAGAAAAAAGGCGTCTCTTTTCGGCGAAAAAGCCCTAATTCACCCAGTTTTGAGAATTGAGCCTTTTCACACACAGAAAGTGTCTTCGTGGGATCCCGGTCCATCTTTTTTGTACAGCCGAAAACCGATTAGAAGCATAACTTGTTTGGCCCAAATATTAAAATATCTATAAGGCTATAGCCTTGTAAATATTTTTAATATGACTAATTTTGAAACATTTTTAACTGCCTGATGTCTGAGAATAATTTTTGCGGGCGTCTTCGAGGATGCCGCTGGTGCAAACTAGAACTCTGTAACTAATTTATTCGTGGAGAAATTGGTGTTCTTTGGAGAAACAAAATGGCGTCTCTTTTCGGCGAAAAAGGCCGTAATTCACCCAGTTTTGAGAATTGAGCTTTTTCACACACAGAAAGTGTCTTCGTGGGATCCCGGTCCATCTTTTTTGTACAGCCGAAAACCGATTAGAAGCATAACTTGTTTGGCCCAAATATTAAAATATCTATAAGGCTATAGCCTTGTAAATATTTTTAATATGACTAATTTTGAAACATTTTTTAACTGCCTGATGTCTGAGAATAATTTTTGCGGGCGTCTTCGAGGATGCCCCTGGTGCAAACTAGAACTCTGTAACTAATTTATTCGTGGAGAAATTGGTGTTTTTTGGAGGAGAAAAAAGGCGTCTCTTTTCGGCGAAAAAGCCCTAATTCACCCAGTTTTGAGAATTGAGCCTTTTCACACACAGAAAGTGTCTTCGTGGGATCCCGGTCCATCTTTTTTGTACAGCCGAAAACCGATTAGAAGCATAACTTGTTTGGCCCAAATATTAAAATATCTATAAGGCTATAGCCTTGTAAATATTTTTAATATTACTCCTTTTTAACCTATTTTTAACTGCCTGATGTCTGAGAATAATTTTTGCGGGCGTCTTCGAGGATGCCGCTGGTGCAAACTAGAACTCTGTAACTAATTTATTCGTGGAGAAATTGGTGTTCTTTGGAGAAACAAAATGGCGTCTCTTTTCGGCGAAAAAGGCCGTAATTCACCCAGTTTTGAGAATTGAGCTTTTTCACACACAGAAAGTGTCTTCGTGGGATCCCGGTCCAACAATTTTGTACAACCGAAAACCGTTTAGAAGAATAACTTGTTTGGCCCAGATATTAAAATATCTATAAGGCTATAGCCTTGTAAATATTTTTAATATGACTAATTTTGAAACATTTTTAACTGCCTGATGTCTGAGAATAATTTTTGCGGGCGTCTTCGAGGATGCCCCTGGTGCAAACTAGAACTCTGTAACTAATTTATTCGTGGAGAAATTGGTGTTTTTGGAGGAGAAAAAGGCGTCTCTTTTCGGCGAAAAAGCCCTAATTCACCCAGTTTTGAGAATTGAGCCTTTTCACACACAGAAAGTGTCTTCGTGGGATCCCGGTCCATCTTTTTTGTACAGCCGAAAACCGATTAGAAGCATAACTTGTTTGGCCCAAATATTAAAATATCTATAAGGCTATAGCCTTGTAAATATTTTTAATATGACTAATTTTGAAACATTTTTTAACTGCCTGATGTCTGAGAATAATTTTTGCGGGCGTCTTCGAGGATGCCCCTGGTGCAAACTAGAACTCTGTAACTAATTTATTCGTGGAGAAATTGGTGTTCTTTGGAGAAACAAAATGGCGTCTCTTTTCGGCGAAAAAGGCCGTAATTCACCCAGTTTTGAGAATTGAGCTTTTTCACACACAGAAAGTGTCTTCGTGGGATCCCGGTCCATCTTTTTTGTACAGCCGAAAACCGATTAGAAGCATAACTTGTTTGGCCCAAATATTAAAATATCTATAAGGCTATAGCCTTGTAAATATTTTTAATATGACTAATTTTGAAACATTTTTTAACTGCCTGATGTCTGAGAATAATTTTTGCGGGCGTCTTCGAGGATGCCGCTGGTGCAAACTAGAACTCTGTAACTAATTTATTCGTGGAGAAATTGGTGTTCTTTGGAGAAACAAAATGGCGTCTCTTTTCGGCGAAAAAGCCCTAATTCACCCAGTTTTGAGAATTGAGCTTTTTCACACACAGAAAGTGTCTTCGTGGGATCCCGGTCCATCTTTTTTGTACAGCCGAAAACCGATTAGAAGCATAACTTGTTTGGCCCAAATATTAAAATATCTATAAGGCTATAGCCTTGTAAATATTTTTAATATGACTAATTTTGAAACATTTTTTAACTGCCTGATGTCTGAGAATAATTTTTGCGGGCGTCTTCGAGGATGCCCTGGTGCAAACTAGAACTCTGTAACTAATTTATTCGTGGAGAAATTGGTGTTTTTGGAGGAGAAAAAGGCGTCTCTTTTCGGCGAAAAAGCCCTAATTCACCCAGTTTTGAGAATTGAGCCTTTTCACACACAGAAAGTGTCTTCGTGGGATCCCGGTCCATCTTTTTTGTACAGCCGAAAACCGATTAGAAGCATAACTTGTTTGGCCCAAATATTAAAATATCTATAAGGCTATAGCCTTGTAAATATTTTTAATATGACTAATTTTGAAACATTTTTTAACTGCCTGATGTCTGAGAATAATTTTTGCGGGCGTCTTCGAGGATGCCCCTGGTGCAAACTAGAACTCTGTAACTAATTTATTCGTGGAGAAATTGGTGTTTTTTGGAGGAGAAAAAAGGCGTCTCTTTTCGGCGAAAAAGCCCTAATTCACCCAGTTTTGAGAATTGAGCCTTTTCACACACAGAAAGTGTCTTCGTGGGATCCCGGTCCATCTTTTTTGTACAGCCGAAAACCGATTAGAAGCATAACTTGTTTGGCCCAAATATTAAAATATCTATAAGGCTATAGCCTTGTAAATATTTTTAATATGACTAATTTTGAAACATTTTTTAACTGCCTGATGTCTGAGAATAATTTTTGCGGGCGTCTTCGAGGATGCCCCTGGTGCAAACTAGAACTCTGTAACTAATTTATTCGTGGAGAAATTGGTGTTTTTTGGAGGTGAAAAAAGGCGTCTCTTTTCGGCGAAAAAGACATAAATAACTCACTTTTGAGGATTGAGCCTTTTAACACACAGAAGGTGTCTGCGTGGGATCCCGGTCCATCTTTTTGTACAGCCTAAAACCGATTAGAAGCATAACTTGTTTGGCCCAAATATTAAAATATCTATAAGGCTATAGCCTTGTAAATATTTTTAATATGACTAATTTTGAAACATTTTTAACTGCCTGATGTCTGAGAATAATTTTTGCGGGCGTCTTCGAGGATGCCGCTGGTGCAAACTAGAACTCTGTAACTAATTTATTCGTGGAGAAATTGGTGTTCTTTGGAGAAACAAAATGGCGTCTCTTTTCGGCGAAAAAGGCCGTAATTCACCCAGTTTTGAGAATTGAGCTTTTTCACACACAGAAAGTGTCTTCGTGGGATCCCGGTCCATCTTTTTGTACAGCCGAAAACCGATTAGAAGCATAACTTGTTTGGCCCAAATATTAAAATATCTATAAGGCTATAGCCTTGTAAATATTTTTAATATGACTAATTTTGAAACATTTTTAACTGCCTGATGTCTGAGAATAATTTTTGCGGGCGTCTTCGAGGATGCCCCTGGTGCAAACTAGAACTCTGTAACTAATTTATTCGTGGAGAAATTGGTGTTTTTGGAGGAGAAAAAGGCGTCTCTTTTCGGCGAAAAAGGCCTAATTAACCCAGTTTTGAGAATTGAGCCTTTTCACACACAGAAAGTGTCTTCGTGGGATCCCGGTCCATCTTTTTGTACAGCCGAAAACCGATTAGAAGCATAACTTGTTTGGCCCAAATATTAAAATATCTATAAGGCTATAGCCTTGTAAATATTTTTAATATGACTAATTTTGAAACATTTTTTAACTGCCTGATGTCTGAGAATAATTTTTGCGGGCGTCTTCGAGGATGCCCCTGGTGCAAACTAGAACTCTGTAACTAATTTATTCGTGGAGAAATTGGTGTTCTTTGGAGGAGCAAAATGGCGTCTCTTTTCGGCGAAAAAGCCTAATTCACCCAGTTTTGAGAATTGAGCTTTTTCACACACAGAAAGTGTCTTCGTGGGATCCCGGTCCATCTTTTTTGTACAGCCGAAAACCGATTAGAAGCATAACTTGTTTGGCCCAAATATTAAAATATCTATAAGGCTATAGCCTTGTAAATATTTTTAATATGACTAATTTTGAAACATTTTTTAACTGCCTGATGTCTGAGAATAATTTTTGCGGGCGTCTTCGAGGATGCCCTGGTGCAAACTAGAACTCTGTAACTAATTTATTCGTGGAGAAATTGGTGTTTTTTGGAGGAGAAAAAAGGCGTCTCTTTTCGGCGAAAAAGCCCTAATTCACCCAGTTTTGAGAATTGAGCCTTTTCACACACAGAAAGTGTCTTCGTGGGATCCCGGTCCATCTTTTTTGTACAGCCGAAAACCGATTAGAAGCATAACTTGTTTGGCCCAAATATTAAAATATCTATAAGGCTATAGCCTTGTAAAAATTTTTAATATGACTAATTTTGAAACAATTGTTAACTGCCTGATGTCTGAGAATAATTTTTGCGGGCGTCTTCGAGGATGCCGCTGGTGCAAACTAGAACTCTGTAACTAATTTATTCGTGGAGAAATTGGTGTTCTTTGGAGAAACAAAATGGCGTCTCTTTTCGGCGAAAAAGGCCGTAATTCACCCAGTTTTGAGAATTGAGCTTTTTCACACACAGAAAGTGTCTTCGTGGGATCCCGGTCCATCTTTTGTACAGCCGAAAACCGATTAGAAGCATAACTTGTTTGGCCCAAATATTAAAATATCTATAAGGCTATAGCCTTGTAAATATTTTTAATATGACTAATTTTGAAACATTTTTTAACTGCCTGATGTCTGAGAATAATTTTTGCGGGCGTCTTCGAGGATGCCCCTGGTGCAAACTAGAACTCTGTAACTAATTTATTCGTGGAGAAATTGGTGTTTTTTGGAGGAGAAAAAGGCGTCTCTTTTCGGCGAAAAAGCCCTAATTCACCCAGTTTTGAGAATTGAGCCTTTTCACACACAGAAAGTGTCTTCGTGGGATCCCGGTCCATCTTTTTGTACAGCCGAAAACCGATTAGAAGCATAACTTGTTTGGCCCAAATATTAAAATATCTATAAGGCTATAGCCTTGTAAATATTTTTAATATGACTAATTTTGAAACATTTTTAACTGCCTGATGTCTGAGAATAATTTTTGCGGGCGTCTTCGAGGATGCCCTGGTGCAAACTAGAACTCTGTAACTAATTTATTCGTGGAGAAATTGGTGTTTTTGGAGAAAAAATGGCGTCTCTTTTCGGCGAAAAGGCCCTAATTCACCCAGTTTTGAGAATTGAGCCTTTTCACACACAGAAAGTGTCTTCGTGGGATCCCGGTCCATCTTTTTGTACAGCCGAAAACCGATTAGAAGCATAACTTGTTTGGCCCAAATATTAAAATATCTATAAGGCTATAGCCTTGTAAATATTTTTAATATGACTAATTTTGAAACATTTTTAACTGCCTGATGTCTGAGAATAATTTTTGCGGGCGTCTTCGAGGATGCCGCTGGTGCAAACTAGAACTCTGTAACTAATTTATTCGTGGAGAAATTGGTGTTCTTTGGAGAAACAAAATGGCGTCTCTTTTCGGCGAAAAAGGCCGTAATTCACCCAGTTTTGAGAATTGAGCCTTTTCACACACAGAAAGTGTCTTCGTGGGATCCCGGTCCATCTTTTTGTACAGCCGAAAACCGATTAGAAGCATAACTTGTTTGGCCCAAATATTAAAATATCTATAAGGCTATAGCCTTGTAAATATTTTTAATATGACTAATTTTGAAACATTTTTTAACTGCCTGATGTCTGAGAATAATTTTTGCGGGCGTCTTCGAGGATGCCGCTGGTGCAAACTAGAACTCTGTAACTAATTTATTCGTGGAGAAATTGGTGTTCTTTGGAGGAGAAAAAAGGCGTCTCTTTTCGGCGAAAAAGGCCGTAATTCACCCAGTTTTGAGAATTGAGCCTTTTCACACACAGAAAGTGTCTTCGTGGGATCCCGGTCCATCTTTTTTGTACAGCCGAAAACCGATTAGAAGCATAACTTGTTTGGCCCAAATATTAAAATATCTATAAGGCTATAGCCTTGTAAATATTTTTAATATGACTAATTTTGAAACATTTTTTAACTGCCTGATGTCTGAGAATAATTTTTGCGGGCGTCTTCGAGGATGCCGCTGGTGCAAACTAGAACTCTGTAACTAATTTATTCGTGGAGAAATTGGTGTTCTTTGGAGAAACAAAATGGCGTCTCTTTTCGGCGAAAAAGGCCGTAATTCACCCAGTTTTGAGAATTGAGCTTTTTCACACACAGAAAGTGTCTTCGTGGGATCCCGGTCCATCTTTTTTGTACAGCCGAAAACCGATTAGAAGCATAACTTGTTTGGCCCAAATATTAAAATATCTATAAGGCTATAGCCTTGTAAATATTTTTAATATGACTAACTAATAAAAAATTGTTAACTGCCTGATGTCTGAGAATAATTTTTGCGGGCGTCTTCGAGGATGCCCCTGGTGCAAACTAGAACTCTGTAACTAATTTATTCGTGGAGAAATTGGTGTTTTTTGGAGGAGAAAAAGGCGTCTCTTTTCGGCGAAAAGCCCTAATTCACCCAGTTTTGAGAATTGAGCCTTTTCACACACAGAAAGTGTCTTCGTGGGATCCCGGTCCATCTTTTTGTACAGCCGAAAACCGATTAGAAGCATAACTTGTTTGGCCCAAATATTAAAATATCTATAAGGCTATAGCCTAGAAAATATTTTAAATATTAATAACTAATAAAAAATTGTTAACTGCCTGATGTCTGAGAATAATTTTTGCGGGCGTCTTCGAGGATGCCGCTGGTGCAAACTAGAACTCTGTAACTAATTTATTCGTGGAGAAATTGGTGTTCTTTGGAGAAACAAAATGGCGTCTCTTTTCGGCGAAAAAGGCCGTAATTCACCCAGTTTTGAGAATTGAGCTTTTCACACACAGAAAGTGTCTTCGTGGGATCCCGGTCCATCTTTTTGTACAGCCGAAAACCGATTAGAAGCATAACTTGTTTGGCCCAAATATTAAAATATCTATAAGGCTATAGCCTTGTAAATATTTTTAATATGACTAATTTTGAAACATTTTTAACTGCCTGATGTCTGAGAATAATTTTTGCGGGCGTCTTCGAGGATGCCCCTGGTGCAAACTAGAACTCTGTAACTAATTTATTCGTGGAGAAAGTGGTGTTTTGTGGAGGAGAAAAAAGGCGTCTCTTTTCGGCGAAAAAGCCCTAATTCACCCAGTTTTGAGAATTGAGCCTTTTCACACACAGAAAGTGTCTTCGTGGGATCCCGGTCCATCTTTTTTGTACAGCCGAAAACCGATTAGAAGCATAACTTGTTTGGCCCAAATATTAAAATATCTATAAGGCTATAGCCTTGTAAATATTTTTAATATGACTAATTTTGAAACATATTTTAACTGCCTGATGTCTGAGAATAATTTTTGCGGGCGTCTTCGAGGATGCCCCTGGTGCAAACTAGAACTCTGTAACTAATTTATTCGTGGAGAAATTGGTGTTTTTGGAGGAGAAAAAGGCGTCTCTTTTCGGCGAAAAAGCCCTAATTCACCCAGTTTTGAGAATTGAGCCTTTTCACACACAGAAAGTGTCTTCGTGGGATCCCGGTCCATCTTTTTGTACAGCCGAAAACCGATTAGAAGCATAACTTGTTTGGCCCAAATATTAAAATATCTATAAGGCTATAGCCTTGTAAATATTTTTAATATGACTAATTTTGAAACATTTTTTAACTGCCTGATGTCTGAGAATAATTTTTGCGGGCGTCTTCGAGGATGCCGCTGGTGCAAACTAGAACTCTGTAACTAATTTATTCGTGGAGAAATTGGTGTTCTTTGGAGAAACAAATGGGCGTCTCTTTTCGGCGAAAAAGGCCGTAATTCACCCAGTTTTGAGAATTGAGCTTTTTCACACACAGAAAGTGTCTTCGTGGGATCCCGGTCCATCTTTTTTGTACAGCCGAAAACCGATTAGAAGCATAACTTGTTTGGCCCAAATATTAAAATATCTATAAGGCTATAGCCTTGTAAATATTTTTAATATGACTAATTATTAAAGATTGTTTAACTGCCTGATGTCTGAGAATAATTTTTGCGGGCGTCTTCGAGGATGCCGCTGGTGCAAACTAGAACTCTGTAACTAATTTATTCGTGGAGAAATTGGTGTTCTTTGGAGAAACAAAATGGCGTCTCTTTTCGGCGAAAAAGGCCGTAATTCACCCAGTTTTGAGAATTGAGCTTTTTCACACACAGAAAGTGTCTTCGTGGGATCCCGGTCCATCTTTTTGTACAGCCGAAAACCGATTAGAAGCATAACTTGTTTGGCCCAAATATTAAAATATCTATAAGGCTATAGCCTTGTAAATATTTTTAATATGACTAATTTTGAAACATTTTTAACTGCCTGATGTCTGAGAATAATTTTTGCGGGCGTCTTCGAGGATGCCCCTGGTGCAAACTAGAACTCTGTAACTAATTTATTCGTGGAGAAATTGGTGTTTTTGGAGGAGAAAAAGGCGTCTCTTTTCGGCGAAAAAGCCCTAATTCACCCAGTTTTGAGAATTGAGCCTTTTCACACACAGAAAGTGTCTTCGTGGGATCCCGGTCCATCTTTTTTGTACAGCCGAAAACCGATTAGAAGCATAACTTGTTTGGCCCAAATATTAAAATATCTATAAGGCTATAGCCTTGTAAATATTTTTAATATGACTAATTTTGAAACACTTATCAACTGCCTGATGTCTGAGAATAATTTTTGCGGGCGTCTTCGAGGATGCCCCTGGTGCAAACTAGAACTCTGTAACTAATTTATTCGTGGAGAAATTGGTGTTTTTTGGAGGAGAAAAAAGGCGTCTCTTTTCGGCGAAAAAGCCCTAATTCACCCAGTTTTGAGAATTGAGCCTTTTCACACACAGAAAGTGTCTTCGTGGGATCCCGGTCCATCTTTTTTGTACAGCCGAAAACCGATTAGAAGCATAACTTGTTTGGCCCAAATATTAAAATATCTATAAGGCTATAGCCTTGTAAATATTTTTAATATGACTAATTTTGAAACATTTTTAACTGCCTGATGTCTGAGAATAATTTTTGCGGGCGTCTTCGAGGATGCCGCTGGTGCAAACTAGAACTCTGTAACTAATTTATTCGTGGAGAAATTGGTGTTCTTTGGAGAAACAAAATGGCGTCTCTTTTCGGCGAAAAAGGCCGTAATTCACCCAGTTTTGAGAATTGAGCTTTTTCACACACAGAAAGTGTCTTCGTGGGATCCCGGTCCATCTTTTTTGTACAGCCGAAAACCGATTAGAAGCATAACTTGTTTGGCCCAAATATTAAAATATCTATAAGGCTATAGCCTTGTAAATATTTTTAATATGACTAATTTTGAAACATTTTTAACTGCCTGATGTCTGAGAATAATTTTTGCGGGCGTCTTCGAGGATGCCGCTGGTGCAAACTAGAACTCTGTAACTAATTTATTCGTGGAGAAATTGGTGTTCTTTGGAGAAACAAAATGGCGTCTCTTTTCGGCGAAAAAGGCCGTAATTCACCCAGTTTTGAGAATTGAGCTTTTTCACACACAGAAAGTGTCTTCGTGGGATCCCGGTCCATCTTTTTGTACAGCCGAAAACCGATTAGAAGCATAACTTGTTTGGCCCAAATATTAAAATATCTATAAGGCTATAGCCTTGTAAATATTTTTAATATGACTAATTTTGAAACATTTTTAACTGCCTGATGTCTGAGAATAATTTTTGCGGGCGTCTTCGAGGATGCCCTGGTGCAAACTAGAACTCTGTAACTAATTTATTCGTGGAGAAATTGGTGTTTTTGGAGGAGAAAATGGCGTCTCTTTTCGGCGAAAAAGCCCTAATTCACCCAGTTTTGAGAATTGAGCCTTTTCACACACAGAAAGTGTCTACGTGGGATCCCGGTACATCTTAAAAGAACAGCCGAAAACCGATTAGAAGCATAACTTGTTTGGCCCAAATATTAAAATATCTATAAGGCTATAGCCTTGTAAATATTTTTAATATGACTAATTTTGAAACATTTTTTAACTGCCTGATGTCTGAGAATAATTTTTGCGGGCGTCTTCGAGGATGCCGCTGGTGCAAACTAGAACTCTGTAACTAATTTATTCGTGGAGAAATTGGTGTTCTTTGGAGAAACAAAATGGCGTCTCTTTTCGGCGAAAAAGGCCGTAATTCACCCAGTTTTGAGAATTGAGCTTTTTCACACACAGAAAGTGTCTTCGTGGGATCCCGGTCCATCTTTTTTGTACAGCCGAAAACCGATTAGAAGCATAACTTGTTTGGCCCAAATATTAAAATATCTATAAGGCTATAGCCTTGTAAATATTTTTAATATGACTAATTTTGAAACATTTTTTAACTGCCTGATGTCTGAGAATAATTTTTGCGGGCGTCTTCGAGGATGCCCCTGGTGCAAACTAGAACTCTGTAACTAATTTATTCGTGGAGAAATTGGTGTTTTTTGGAGGAGAAAAAAGGCGTCTCTTTTCGGCGAAAAAGCCCTAATTCACCCAGTTTTGAGAATTGAGCCTTTTCACACACAGAAAGTGTCTTCGTGGGATCCCGGTCCATCTTTTTTGTACAGCCGAAAACCGATTAGAAGCATAACTTGTTTGGCCCAAATATTAAAATATCTATAAGGCTATAGCCTTGTAAATATTTTTAATATGACTAATTTTGAAACATTTTTTAACTGCCTGATGTCTGAGAATAATTTTTGCGGGCGTCTTCGAGGATGCCCCTGGTGCAAACTAGAACTCTGTAACTAATTTATTCGTGGAGAAATTGGTGTTCTTTGGAGAAACAAAAAGGCGTCTCTTTTCGGCGAAAAAGCCCTAATTCACCCAGTTTTGAGAATTGAGCCTTTTCACACACAGAAAGTGTCTTCGTGGGATCCCGGTCCATCTTCATAGAACAGCCGAAAACCGATTAGAAGCATAACTTGTTTGGCCCAAATATTAAAATATCTATAAGGCTATAGCCTTGTAAATATTATTAATATGACTAATTTTGAAACATTTTTAACTGCCTGATGTCTGATAATAATTTTTGCGGGCGTCTTCGAGGATGCCCCTGGTGCAAACTAGAACTCTGTAACTAATTTATTCGTGGAGAAATTGGTGTTTTTGGAGGAGAAAAAGGCGTCTCTTTTCGGCGAAAAAGGCCCTAATTCACCCAGTTTTGAGAATTGAGCCTTTTCACACACAGAAAGTGTCTTCGTGGGATCCCGGTCCATCTTTTGTACAGCCGAAAACCGATTAGAAGCATAACTTGTTTGGCCCAAATATTAAAATATCTATAAGGCTATAGCCTTGTAAATATTTTTAATATGACTAATTTTGAAACATTTTTAACTGCCTGATGTCTGAGAATAATTTTTGCGGGCGTCTTCGAGGATGCCGCTGGTGCAAACTAGAACTCTGTAACTAATTTATTCGTGGAGAAATTGGTGTTCTTTGGAGAAACAAAATGGCGTCTCTTTTCGGCGAAAAAGGCCGTAATTCACCCAGTTTTGAGAATTGAGCTTTTTCACACACAGAAAGTGTCTTCGTGGGATCCCGGTCCATCTTTTTTGTACAGCCGAAAACCGATTAGAAGCATAACTTGTTTGGCCCAAATATTAAAATATCTATAAGGCTATAGCCTTGTAAATATTTTTAATATGACTAATTTTGAAACATTTTTTAACTGCCTGATGTCTGAGAATAATTTTTGCGGGCGTCTTCGAGGATGCCCCTGGTGCAAACTAGAACTCTGTAACTAATTTATTCGTGGAGAAATTGGTGTTTTTGGAGGAGAAAAAAGGCGTCTCTTTTCGGCGAAAAAGCCCTAATTCACCCAGTTTTGAGAA
>CM037457.1:12945086-13031586 GCA_021014325.1 Plazaster borealis | reverse complement strand
ATCTTGATGGTCCATGTTGAATGATTACAGTAAAATACATCCAAGCGATTCATCATAACCTGCAAATTGAGGGAAATCGTTATACTTCAGAACACTTATTGATTGATTATTATTAGGAAGTTTATAAACACTCAATGAACTCTCCTTCTGGATACAACAAATCATTTCACTTTATTATGAAACTTCCAGCCTGAATGAGGATAGACAATTATTTATGTGAAACTTCACTGAAAAAGGCTCAAGTGTGATGACAGAGTACAAAATTATTAAGTTGTGAATGATGATTAACCCTGCGTTACCCCATCAAAAACAAAATCAGACAGCATCAGTCACTTTTTGAGTGACGGTTTTGATATTAGGTCCTCAAGGTTTGCAAGATATCTTGCTTCTTACCTGGTAAATGCCGGTGACCAGTAGTTGCAAGTGCTCTTCATGCCCTGAAATCTTTACCTTCATGGTTTGTGGCGAAAAAGAATTCCAGGCAGTTCACTGACCACTCCATAGCCATTCCTCACACAAGTGTCTGGAAAGTGAAGACAGCAGATTACTGCATCACTGCAAATATTAATTAATTGATGATCAACTTGCTAGGAACAATGGTTTGTGACAGTTCATGTACATGGAGGTAAAACTCTTCAAGGTACAACTCCACAGAAAAAAACCTCACCTTTGAATTCGATTGGTGACCCTGGTGATATGTCTTAATTAAACTCTATTATATCTAGCATTGGGCCATTTGTGACATCTCCAAAAAGGTTATGAAGAATGTTTTGGCATGACAACTCATGCACAACATTTCACTTGCAAATGAAGATTAAACCTCTTCAAAGTTATGTTCAACTCAAAAGAATAAAGCTGACCTTCAAATTCCACAAGTGAACCTGGTGGTCTGGAGATGTAGATACTTGGATGTCAGTCTCCTTGATCCAAGACGTCACTTCAATCTTCATGATCCGTGTTGACGGCGGATTACTACATCAAAGCAGTCGTCACAATGACTCGAAAGACAAAGAAAAGACAAATCAATTGTTGTGGCATCTGTAAAAATACCCAAATAATTATCAGAAAATATAAGATGATCACCTTAATGACAAAGCTTTGAATAAAGTCTTCCAAGGGGAACAACGCTTCTCATCAGTTAAAAAATACTTGTATAAAACAAAAGTGAAACACAGGTTTGTTATTTTATGCATATTGGGATACAACAAGTGAGAATACTGGTCTTTGACAATTTCCAAACGTGTCCAGTACCTTTAAGTGATAAGAATCTACTCATACCTAGAGACACTTAATGCTGGTGTTTTTACAGTCGTGCAGTTCATCAGAAGTACCTGCATTATATTACAAAATAAAATAAGATCACATTATTTCCATCGCAACAACCACACATTTTGGATAACAGAATGCTCAACATGAATTATGCTCACTGAAATCTCAATGTGTTATTATATATATATATATATATTTATAATTTATAGGCTATACTTGGTTGGCCATTCCAAGCTGCTCTTCTTGTGCTAATTTGTAAGGTTTTAGCTCCATTTTAAGTACTTTCTAGTGAATTGCTTCTTACCGCATGTGTGACACACAAAATATTTACATGTACTTCATAAAATAAATAATAATTCAAAAACAGATCTTATCTTCAAATTCCATTTGTGACGATAGTGACTGAAGATGTCAAAATTCTCCTCAAGGCATGATGTCATTCTCATTGTCCCGCGATGTCACTTCAATCTCGATGGTCCATGTTGAATGATTACAGTAAAATACATCCAAGCGATTCATCATAACCTGCAAATTGAGCAAACCTTTGAAGAGCAAATTGAGGGAAATCGTTATACTTCAGAACACTTATTGATTGATTATTATTAGGAAGTTTATAATCACTCAATGAACTCTCCTTCTGCATACAACAAATCATTTCACTTTATTATGAACTTCCAGCCTGAATGAGGATGGACAATTATTTATGTGAAACTTCACTGAAAAAGGCTCAAGTGTGATGACAGAGTACAAAATTATTAAGTTGTGAATGATGATTAACCCTGCGTTACCCCATCAAAAACAAAATCAGACAGCATCAGTCACTTTTTGAGTGACGGTTTTGATATTAGGTCCTCAAGGTTTGCAAGATATCTTGCTTCTTACCTGGTAAATGCCGGTGACCAGTAGTTGCAAGTGCTCTTCATGCCCTGAAATCTTTACCTTCATGGTTTGTGGCGAAAAAGAATTCCAGGCAGTTCACTGACCACTCCATAGCCATTCCTCACACAAGTGTCTGGAAAGTGAAGACAGCAGATTACTGCATCACTGCAAATATTAATTAATTGATGATCAACTTGCTAGGAACAATGGTTTGTGACAGTTCATGTACATGGAGGTAAAACTCTTCAAGGTACAACTCCACAGAAAAAAACCTCACCTTTGAATTCGATTGGTGACCCTGGTGATATGTCTTAATTAAACTCTATTATATCTAGCATTGGGCCATTTGTGACATCTCCAAAAGGTTATGAAGAATGTTTTGGCATGACAACTCATGCACAACATTTCACTTGCAAATGAAGATTAAACCTCTTCAAAGTTATGTTCAACTCAAAAGAATAAAGCTGACCTTCAAATTCCACAAGTGAACCTGGTGGTCTGGAGATGTAGATACTTGGATGTCAGTCTCCTTGATCCAAGACGTCACTTCAATCTTCATGATCCGTGTTGACGGCGGATTACTACATCAGAGCAGTCGTCACAATGACTCGAAAGACAAAGAAAAGACAAATCAATTGTTGTGGCATCTGTAAAAATACCCAAATAATTATCAGAAAATATAAGATGATCACCTTAATGACAAAGCTTTGAATAAAGTCTTCCAAGGGGAACAACGCTTCTCATCAGTTAAAAAATACTTGTATAAAACAAAGTGAAACACAGGTTTGTTATTTTATGCATATTGGGATACAACAAGTGAGAATACTGGTCTTTGACAATTTCCAAACGTGTCCAGTACCTTTAAGTGATAAGAATCTACTCATACCTAGAGACACTTAATGCTGGTGTTTTTACAGTCGTGCAGTTCATCAGAAGTACCTGCATTATATTACAAAATAAAATAAGATCACATTATTTCCATCGCAACAACCACACATTTTGGATAACAGAATGCTCAACATGAATTATGCTCACTGAAATCTCAATGTGTTATTATATATATATATATATATTTATAATTTATAGGCTATACTTGGTTGGCCATTCCAAGCTGCTCTTCTTGTGCTAATTTGTAAGGTTTTAGCTCCATTTTAAGTACTTTCTAGTGAATTGCTTCTTACCGCATGTGTGACACACAAAATATTTACATGTACCTCATAAAATAAATAATAATTCAAAAACAGATCTTATCTTCAAATTCCATTTGTGATGATAGTGATTGAAGATGTCAAAATTCTCCTCAAGGCATGATGTCATTCTCATTGTCCCGCGATGTCACTTCAATCTTGATGGTCCATGTTGAATGATTACAGTAAAATACATCCAAGCGATTCATCATAACCTGCAAATTGAGGGAAATCGTTATACTTCAGAACACTTATTGATTGATTATTATTAGGAAGTTTATAATCACTCAATGAACTCTCCTTCTGCATACAACAAATCATTTCACTTTATTATGAAACTTCCAGCCTGAATGAGGATGGACAATTATTTATGTGAAACTTCACTGAAAAAGGCTCAAGTGTGATGACAGAGTACAAAATTATTAAGTTGTGAATGATGATTAACCCTGCGTTACCCCATCAAAAACAAAATCAGACAGCATCAGTCACTTTTTGAGTGACGGTTTTGATATTAGGTCCTCAAGGTTTGCAAGATATCTTGCTTCTTACCTGGTAAATGCCGGTGACCAGTAGTTGCAAGTGCTCTTCATGCCCTGAAATCTTTACCTTCATGGTTTGTGGCGAAAAAGAATTCCAGGCAGTTCACTGACCACTCCATAGCCATTCCTCACACAAGTGTCTGGAAAGTGAAGACAGCAGATTACTGCATCACTGCAAATATTAATTAATTGATGATCAACTTGCTAGGAACAATGGTTTGTGACAGTTCATGTACATGGAGGTAAAACTCTTCAAGGTACAACTCCACAGAAAAAAACCTCACCTTTGAATTCGATTGGTGACCCTGGTGATATGTCTTAATTAAACTCTATTATATCTAGCATTGGGCCATTTGTGACATCTCCAAAAAGGTTATGAAGAATGTTTTGGCATGACAACTCATGCACAACATTTCACTTGCAAATGAAGATTAAACCTCTTCAAAGTTATGTTCAACTCAAAAGAATAAAGCTGACCTTCAAATTCCACAAGTGAACCTGGTGGTCTGGAGATGTAGATACTTGGATGTCAGTCTCCTTGATCCAAGACGTCACCTCAATCTTCATGATCCGTGTTGACGGCGGATTACTACATCAAAGCAGTCGTCACAATGACTCGAAAGACAAAGAAAAGACAAATCAATTGTTGTGGCATCTGTAAAAATACCCAAATAATTATCAGAAAATATAAGATGATCACCTTAATGACAAAGCTTTGAATAAAGTCTTCCAAGGGAACAACGCTTCTCATCAGTTAAAAATACTTGTATAAAACAAAAGTGAAACACAGGTTTGTTATTTTATGCATATTGGGATACAACAAGTGAGAATACTGGTCTTTGACAATTTCCAAACGTGTCCAGTACCTTTAAGTGATAAGAATCTACTCATACCTAGAGACACTTAATGCTGGTGTTTTTACAGTCGTGCAGTTCATCAGAAGTACCTGCATTATATTACAAAATAAAATAAGATCACATTATTTCCATCGCAACAACCACACATTTTGGATAACAGAATGCTCAACATGAATTATGCTCACTGAAATCTCAATGTGTTATTATATATATATATATATATTTATAATTTATAGGCTATACTTGGTTGGCCATTCCAAGCTGCTCTTCTTGTGCTAATTTGTAAGGTTTTAGCTCCATTTTAAGTACTTTCTAGTGAATTGCTTCTTACCGCATGTGTGACACACAAAATATTTACATGTACCTCATAAAATAAATAATAATTCAAAAACAGATCTTATCTTCAAATTCCATTTGTGACGATAGTGATTGAAGATGTCAAAATTCTCCTCAAGGCATGATGTCATTCTCATTGTCCCGCGATGTCACTTCAATCTTGATGGTCCATGTTGAATGATTACAGTAAAATACATCCAAGCGATTCATCATAACCTGCAAATTGAGCAAACCTTTGAAGAGCAAATTGAGGGAAATCGTTATACTTCAGAACACTTATTGATTGATTATTATTAGGAAGTTTATAATCACTCAATGAACTCTCCTTCTGGATACAACAAATCATTTCACTTTATTATGAAACTTCCAGCCTGAATGAGGATGGACAATTATTTATGTGAAACTTCACTGAAAAAGGCTCAAGTGTGATGACAGAGTACAAAATTATTAAGTTGTGAATGATGATTAACCCTGCGTTACCCCATCAAAAACAAAATCAGACAGCATCAGTCACTTTTTGAGTGACGGTTTTGATATTAGGTCCTCAAGGTTTGCAAGATATCTTGCTTCTTACCTGGTAAATGCCGGTGACCAGTAGTTGCAAGTGCTCTTCATGCCCTGAAATCTTTACCTTCATGGTTTGTGGCGAAAAAGAATTCCAGGCAGTTCACTGACCACTCCATAGCCATTCCTCACACAAGTGTCTGGAAAGTGAAGACAGCAGATTACTGCATCACTGCAAATATTAATTAATTGATGATCAACTTGCTAGGAACAATGGTTTGTGACAGTTCATGTACATGGAGGTAAAACTCTTCAAGGTACAACTCCACAGAAAAAAACCTCACCTTTGAATTCGATTGGTGACCCTGGTGATATGTCTTAATTAAACTCTATTATATCTAGCATTGGGCCATTTGTGACATCTCCAAAAAGGTTATGAAGAATGTTTTGGCATGACAACTCATGCACAACATTTCACTTGCAAATGAAGATTAAACCTCTTCAAAGTTATGTTCAACTCAAAAGAATAAAGCTGACCTTCAAATTCCACAAGTGAACCTGGTGGTCTGGAGATGTAGATACTTGGATGTCAGTCTCCTTGATCCAAGACGTCACTTCAATCTTCATGATCCGTGTTGACGGCGGATTACTACATCAGAGCAGTCATCACAATGACTCGAAAGACAAAGAAAAGACAAATCAATTGTTGTGGCATCTGTAAAAATACCCAAATAATTATCAGAAAATATAAGATGATCACCTTAATGACAAAGCTTTGAATAAAGTCTTCCAAGGGGAACAACGCTTCTCATCAGTTAAAAACTACTTGTATAAAACAAAAGTGAAACACAGGTTTGTTATTTTATGCATATTGGGATACAACAAGTGAGAATACTGGTCTTTGACAATTTCCAAACGTGTCCAGTACCTTTAAGTGATAAGAATCTACTCATACCTAGAGACACTTAATGCTGGTGTTTTTACAGTCGTGCAGTTCATCAGAAGTACCTGTATTATATTACAAAATAAAATAAGATCACATTATTTCCATCGCCACCAACTTCATAACAACCACACATTTTGGATAACAGAATGCTCAACATGAATTATGCTCACTGAAATCTCAATGTTTAGCATGTCCTAGGATTAAAAGTTAATTGCAAGGGCAGAATTTGTTGATGCACATGTGTGATTATAAATCTGTGCACCCATTTTTGGTTTTTATCAAATTCCTTTAGCAAACAAAAACATCTCCAAAAAGGTTATTAAACAAGGAATTTGGAGGGTTGAAAACAAAGGTATTCATAGTTTCCCACTGATAGCGTCAATCTGTATTAAAAATGCAGATCAGAATAGTGACATTTAAAGGGCAACTTATTCTAACAATGAAACATTTCCTGCTTTTTGAAGTTATCAAGAGCTTTTTCAAGAATGGCGGAGTTCACATATTTGATGTGAATCAAAAATGTTTTGAAGAATGGTTTTGGCATGACAACTCATGCAAAACATTTCACTTGTAAACGAAGATAAACCTCCTCAAGGTTATGTTCAACTTTAAAGAATAAATACTTGTATAAAACGAGTTGGACAAAACCTTTGTAAAGCGATGACAGTCGGTCATCAAAAGCAAATCTAAATAACATCAAATAGAACTAAAAACACACATAATTAAATACAATTCAACACCAGGTACATGTCATGAACGTTTATAACTAAAAACCTTGTTCACAAGTACTCAAACACCGTGAAATACTGCCTTTCCGAGGGACTTCTCATTATTAACTTCACTGCTGCGGAGTTGGTTCTTAATTGGTCTCCTACATTCCATTCATCAAAGACTGCAAAAGAGTAAATGACATCAAAGGATCCTCCCCAGCTGACCAAATCTTTGGTCTGGACTCATCAGCGGTAAGCAAAGTTATAGACAGAAGCTTGTTGCCTATGCAATGACTGCAGCGAACCACATGTTGAACGCCAGCCACGTTATAGGCATACTACCGTCCTCTCTCAGATTGCCCCCGAAAAGTCCTTTCCAAGAATAAGCCAACCAGATTATCACCCCCTTAGCCACTCACCCCGGGTTAGGGTTAGGGTTAGGGTTAGTGTTAGGGTTAGAGTTACGGTTAGTGTTAGAGTTAGTGTTAGTGTTAGAGTTAGAGTTAGAGTTAGGGTTAGGGTTAGGGTTAGGGTTAGGGTTAGGTTTAGGGTTAGATTTCGGAACTCGGGAGGTTAAAGTTGATGTATATTTGGCTTGCGGTAACACCATACTTTGCTGTGTAGATATTTGTTCTTTGTGAGAACTTGTCTTGCAATGTATTTATTTGTTCATGTATTTATTTTTTATTTATTTTTGTTTTAAATTTTTTTTATGAATTTGTTTAATTTTATTATATATATATATATATATATATATATAATTTATAGGCTATACTTGGTTGGCCATTCCAAGCTGCTGTTCTTGTGCTAATTTGTAAGGTTTTAGCTCCATTTTAAGTACTTTCTAGTGAATTGCTTCTTACCGCATGTGTGACACACAAAATATTTACATGTACCTCATAAAATAAATAATAATTCAAAAACAGATCTTATCTTCAAATTCCATTTGTGATGATAGTGATTGAAGATGTCAAAATTCTCCTCAAGGCATGATGTCATTCTCATTGTCCCGCGATGTCACTTCAATCTTGATGGTCCATGTTGAATGATTACAGTAAAATACATCCAAGCGATTCATCATAACCTGCAAATTGAGGGAAATCGTTATACTTCAGAACACTTATTGATTGATTATTATTAGGAAGTTTATAATCACTCAATGAACTCTCCTTCTGGATACAACAAATCATTTCACTTTATTATGAAACTTCCAGCCTGAATGAGGATGGACAATTATTTATGTGAAACTTCACTGAAAAAGGCTCAAGTGTGATGACAGAGTACAAAATTATTAAGTTGTGAATGATGATTAACCCTGCGTTACCCCATCAAAAACAAAATCAGACAGCATCAGTCACTTTTTGAGTGACGGTTTTGATATTAGGTCCTCAAGGTTTGCAAGATATCTTGCTTCTTACCTGGTAAATGCCGGTGACCAGTAGTTGCAAGTGCTCTTCATGCCCTGAAATCTTTACCTTCATGGTTTGTGGCGAAAAAGAATTCCAGGCAGTTCACTGACCACTCCATAGCCATTCCTCACACAAGTGTCTGGAAAGTGAAGACAGCAGATTACTGCATCACTGCAAATATTAATTAATTGATGATCAACTTGCTAGGAACAATGGTTTGTGACAGTTCATGTACATGGAGGTAAAACTCTTCAAGGTACAACTCCACAGAAAAAAACCTCACCTTTGAATTCGATTGGTGACCCTGGTGATATGTCTTAATTAAACTCTATTATATCTAGCATTGGGCCATTTGTGACATCTCCAAAAAGGTTATGAAGAATGTTTTGGCATGACAACTCATGCACAACATTTCACTTGCAAATGAAGATTAAACCTCTTCAAAGTTATGTTCAACTCAAAAGAATAAAGCTGACCTTCAAATTCCACAAGTGAACCTGGTGGTCTGGAGATGTAGATACTTGGATGTCAGTCTCCTTGATCCAAGACGTCACCTCAATCTTCATGATCCATGTTGACGGCGGATTACTACATCAGAGCAGTCGTCACAATGACTCGAAAGACAAAGAAAAGACAAATCAATTGTTGTGGCATCTGTAAAAATACCCAAATAATTATCAGAAAATATAAGATGATCACCTTAATGACAAAGCTTTGAATAAAGTCTTCCAAGGGGAACAACGCTTCTCATCAGTTAAAAAATACTTGTATAAAACAAAAGTGAAACACAGGTTTGTTATTTTATGCATATTGGGATACAACAAGTGAGAATACTGGTCTTTGACAATTTCCAAACGTGTCCAGTACCTTTAAGTGATAAGAATCTACTCATACCTAGAGACACTTAATGCTGGTGTTTTTACAGTCGTGCAGTTCATCAGAAGTACCTGCATTATATTACAAAATAAAATAAGATCACATTATTTCCATCGCAACAACCACACATTTTGGATAACAGAATGCTCAACATGAATTATGCTCACTGAAATCTCAATGTGTTATTATATATATATATATATATTTATAATTTATAGGCTATACTTGGTTGGCCATTCCAAGCTGCTCTTCTTGTGCTAATTTGTAAGGTTTTAGCTCCATTTTAAGTACTTTCTAGTGAATTGCTTCTTACCGCATGTGTGACACACAAAATATTTACATGTACTTCATAAAATAAATAATAATTCAAAAACAGATCTTATCTTCAAATTCCATTTGTGACGATAGTGACTGAAGATGTCAAAATTCTCCTCAAGGCATGATGTCATTCTCATTGTCCCGCGATGTCACTTCAATCTCGATGGTCCATGTTGAATGATTACAGTAAAATACATCCAAGCGATTCATCATAACCTGCAAATTGAGCAAACCTTTGAAGAGCAAATTGAGGGAAATCGTTATACTTCAGAACACTTATTGATTGATTATTATTAGGAAGTTTATAATCACTCAATGAACTCTCCTTCTGCATACAACAAATCATTTCACTTTATTATGAAACTTCCAGCCTGAATGAGGATGGACAATTATTTATGTGAAACTTCACTGAAAAAGGCTCAAGTGTGATGACAGAGTACAAAATTATTAAGTTGTGAATGATGATTAACCCTGCGTTACCCCATCAAAAACAAAATCAGACAGCATCAGTCACTTTTTGAGTGACGGTTTTGATATTAGGTCCTCAAGGTTTGCAAGATATCTTGCTTCTTACCTGGTAAATGCCGGTGACCAGTAGTTGCAAGTGCTCTTCATGCCCTGAAATCTTTACCTTCATGGTTTGTGGCGAAAAAGAATTCCAGGCAGTTCACTGACCACTCCATAGCCATTCCTCACACAAGTGTCTGGAAAGTGAAGACAGCAGATTACTGCATCACTGCAAATATTAATTAATTGATGATCAACTTGCTAGGAACAATGGTTTGTGACAGTTCATGTACATGGAGGTAAAACTCTTCAAGGTACAACTCCACAGAAAAAACCTCACCTTTGAATTCGATTGGTGACCCTGGTGATATGTCTTAATTAAACTCTATTATATCTAGCATTGGGCCATTTGTGACATCTCCAAAAGGTTATGAAGAATGTTTTGGCATGACAACTCATGCACAACATTTCACTTGCAAATGAAGATTAAACCTCTTCAAAGTTATGTTCAACTCAAAAGAATAAAGCTGACCTTCAAATTCCACAAGTGAACCTGGTGGTCTGGAGATGTAGATACTTGGATGTCAGTCTCCTTGATCCAAGACGTCACTTCAATCTTCATGATCCGTGTTGACGGCGGATTACTACATCAGAGCAGTCGTCACAATGACTCGAAAGACAAAGAAAAGACAAATCAATTGTTGTGGCATCTGTAAAAATACCCAAATAATTATCAGAAAATATAAGATGATCACCTTAATGACAAAGCTTTGAATAAAGTCTTCCAAGGGGAACAACGCTTCTCATCAGTTAAAAACTACTTGTATAAAACAAAAGTGAAACACAGGTTTGTTATTTTATGCATATTGGGATACAACAAGTGAGAATACTGGTCTTTGACAATTTCCAAAACGTGTCCAGTACCTTTAAGTGATAAGAATCTACTCATACCTAGAGACACTTAATGCTGGTGTTTTTACAGTCGTGCAGTTCATCAGAAGTACCTGTATTATATTACAAAATAAAATAAGATCACATTATTTCCATCGCCACCAACTTCATAACAACCACACATTTTGGATAACAGAATGCTCAACATGAATTATGCTCACTGAAATCTCAATGTTTAGCATGTCCTAGGATTAAAAGTTAATTGCAAGGGCAGAATTTGTTGATGCACATGTGTGATTATAAATCTGTGCACCCATTTTTGGTTTTTATCAAATTACTTTAGCAAACAAAAACATCTCCAAAAAGGTTATTAAACAAGGAATTTGGAGGGTTGAAAACAAAGGTATTCATAGTTTCCCACTGATAGCGTCAATCTGTATTAAAAATGCAGATCAGAATAGTGACATTTAAAGGGCAACTTATTCTAACAATGAAACATTTCCTGCTTTTTGAAGTTATCAAGAGCTTTTTCAAGAATGGCCGGAGTTCACATATTTGATGTGAATCAAAAATGTTTTGAAGAATGGTTTTGGCATGACAACTCATGCAAAACATTTCACTTGTAAACGAAGATAAACCTCCTCAAGGTTATGTTCAACTTTAAAGAATAAATACTTGTATAAAACGAGTTGGACAAAAAACTTTGTAAAGCGATGACAGTCGGTCATCAAAAAGCAAATCTAAATAACATCAAATAGAACTAAACACACACATAATTAAATACAATTCAACACCAGGTACATGTCATGAACGTTTATAACTAAAAAACCTTGTTCACAAGTACTCAAACACCGTGAAATACTGCCTTTCCGAGGGACTTCTCATTATTAACTTCACTGCTGCGGAGTTGGTTCTTAATTGGTCTCCTACATTCCATTCATCAAAGACTGCAAAAGAGTAAATGACATCAAAGGATCCTCCCCAGCTGACCAAATCTTTGGTCTGGACTCATCAGCGGTAAGCAAAGTTATAGACAGAAGCTTGTTGCCTATGCAATGACTGCAGCGAACCACATGTTGAACGCCAGCCACGTTATAGGCATACTACCGTCCTCTCTCAGATTGCCCCCGAAAAGTCCTTTCCAAGAATAAGCCAACCAGATTATCACCCCCTTAGCCACTCACCCCGGGTTAGGGTTAGGGTTAGGGTTAGTGTTAGGGTTAGAGTTACGGTTAGTGTTAGAGTTAGTGTTAGTGTTAGTGTTAGAGTTAGAGTTAGGGTTAGGGTTAGGGTTAGGGTTAGGGTTAGGTTTAGGGTTAGATTTCGGAACTCGGGAGGTTAAAGTTGATGTATATTTGGCTTGCGGTAACACCATACTTTGCTGTGTAGATATTTGTTCTTTGTGAGAACTTGTCTTGCAATGTATTTATTTGTTCATGTATTTATTTTTTATTTATTTTTGTTTTAAATTTTTTTTATGAATTTGTTTAATTTTATTATATATATATATATATATATATATAATTTATAGGCTATACTTGGTTGGCCATTCCAAGCTGCTGTTCTTGTGCTAATTTGTAAGGTTTTAGCTCCATTTTAAGTACTTTCTAGTGAATTGCTTCTTACCGCATGTGTGACACACAAAATATTTACATGTACCTCATAAAATAAATAATAATTCAAAAACAGATCTTATCTTCAAATTCCATTTGTGATGATAGTGATTGAAGATGTCAAAATTCTCCTCAAGGCATGATGTCATTCTCATTGTCCCGCGATGTCACTTCAATCTTGATGGTCCATGTTGAATGATTACAGTAAAATACATCCAAGCGATTCATCATAACCTGCAAATTGAGGGAAATCGTTATACTTCAGAACACTTATTGATTGATTATTATTAGGAAGTTTATAAACACTCAATGAACTCTCCTTCTGGATACAACAAATCATTTCACTTTATTATGAAACTTCCAGCCTGAATGAGGATAGACAATTATTTATGTGAAACTTCACTGAAAAAGGCTCAAGTGTGATGACAGAGTACAAAATTATTAAGTTGTGAATGATGATTAACCCTGCGTTACCCCATCAAAAACAAAATCAGACAGCATCAGTCACTTTTTGAGTGACGGTTTTGATATTAGGTCCTCAAGGTTTGCAAGATATCTTGCTTCTTACCTGGTAAATGCCGGTGACCAGTAGTTGCAAGTGCTCTTCATGCCCTGAAATCTTTACCTTCATGGTTTGTGGCGAAAAAGAATTCCAGGCAGTTCACTGACCACTCCATAGCCATTCCTCACACAAGTGTCTGGAAAGTGAAGACAGCAGATTACTGCATCACTGCAAATATTAATTAATTGATGATCAACTTGCTAGGAACAATGGTTTGTGACAGTTCATGTACATGGAGGTAAAACTCTTCAAGGTACAACTCCACAGAAAAAAACCTCACCTTTGAATTCGATTGGTGACCCTGGTGATATGTCTTAATTAAACTCTATTATATCTAGCATTGGGCCATTTGTGACATCTCCAAAAGGTTATGAAGAATGTTTTGGCATGACAACTCATGCACAACATTTCACTTGCAAATGAAGATTAAACCTCTTCAAAGTTATGTTCAACTCAAAAGAATAAAGCTGACCTTCAAATTCCACAAGTGAACCTGGTGGTCTGGAGATGTAGATACTTGGATGTCAGTCTCCTTGATCCAAGACGTCACTTCAATCTTCATGATCCGTGTTGACGGCGGATTACTACATCAAAGCAGTCGTCACAATGACTCGAAAGACAAAGAAAAGACAAATCAATTGTTGTGGCATCTGTAAAAATACCCAAATAATTATCAGAAAATATAAGATGATCACCTTAATGACAAAGCTTTGAATAAAGTCTTCCAAGGGGAACAACGCTTCTCATCAGTTAAAAACTACTTGTATAAAACAAAAGTGAAACACAGGTTTGTTATTTTATGCATATTGGGATACAACAAGTGAGAATACTGGTCTTTGACAATTTCCAAACGTGTCCAGTACCTTTAAGTGATAAGAATCTACTCATACCTAGAGACACTTAATGCTGGTGTTTTTACAGTCGTGCAGTTCATCAGAAGTACCTGCATTATATTACAAAATAAAATAAGATCACATTATTTCCATCGCAACAACCACACATTTTGGATAACAGAATGCTCAACATGAATTATGCTCACTGAAATCTCAATGTGTTATTATATATATATATATATATTTATAATTTATAGGCTATACTTGGTTGGCCATTCCAAGCTGCTCTTCTTGTGCTAATTTGTAAGGTTTTAGCTCCATTTTAAGTACTTTCTAGTGAATTGCTTCTTACCGCATGTGTGACACACAAAATATTTACATGTACTTCATAAAATAAATAATAATTCAAAAACAGATCTTATCTTCAAATTCCATTTGTGACGATAGTGACTGAAGATGTCAAAATTCTCCTCAAGGCATGATGTCATTCTCATTGTCCCGCGATGTCACTTCAATCTCGATGGTCCATGTTGAATGATTACAGTAAAATACATCCAAGCGATTCATCATAACCTGCAAATTGAGCAAACCTTTGAAGAGCAAATTGAGGGAAATCGTTATACTTCAGAACACTTATTGATTGATTATTATTAGGAAGTTTATAATCACTCAATGAACTCTCCTTCTGCATACAACAAATCATTTCACTTTATTATGAACTTCCAGCCTGAATGAGGATGGACAATTATTTATGTGAAACTTCACTGAAAAAGGCTCAAGTGTGATGACAGAGTACAAAATTATTAAGTTGTGAATGATGATTAACCCTGCGTTACCCCATCAAAAACAAAATCAGACAGCATCAGTCACTTTTTGAGTGACGGTTTTGATATTAGGTCCTCAAGGTTTGCAAGATATCTTGCTTCTTACCTGGTAAATGCCGGTGACCAGTAGTTGCAAGTGCTCTTCATGCCCTGAAATCTTTACCTTCATGGTTTGTGGCGAAAAAGAATTCCAGGCAGTTCACTGACCACTCCATAGCCATTCCTCACACAAGTGTCTGGAAAGTGAAGACAGCAGATTACTGCATCACTGCAAATATTAATTAATTGATGATCAACTTGCTAGGAACAATGGTTTGTGACAGTTCATGTACATGGAGGTAAAACTCTTCAAGGTACAACTCCACAGAAAAAAACCTCACCTTTGAATTCGATTGGTGACCCTGGTGATATATCTTAATTAAACTCTATTATATCTAGCATTGGGCCATTTGTGACATCTCCAAAAAGGTTATGAAGAATGTTTTGGCATGACAACTCATGCACAACATTTCACTTGCAAATGAAGATTAAACCTCTTCAAAGTTATGTTCAACTCAAAAGAATAAAGCTGACCTTCAAATTCCACAAGTGAACCTGGTGGTCTGGAGATGTAGATACTTGGATGTCAGTCTCCTTGATCCAAGACGTCACTTCAATCTTCATGATCCGTGTTGACGGCGGATTACTACATCAGAGCAGTCGTCACAATGACTCGAAAGACAAAGAAAAGACAAATCAATTGTTGTGGCATCTGTAAAAATACCCAAATAATTATCAGAAAATATAAGATGATCACCTTAATGACAAAGCTTTGAATAAAGTCTTCCAAGGGGAACAACGCTTCTCATCAGTTAAAAAATACTTGTATAAAACAAAAGTGAAACACAGGTTTGTTATTTTATGCATATTGGGATACAACAAGTGAGAATACTGGTCTTTGACAATTTCCAAACGTGTCCAGTACCTTTAAGTGATAAGAATCTACTCATACCTAGAGACACTTAATGCTGGTGTTTTTACAGTTCTGCAGTTCATCAGAAGTACCTGCATTATATTACAAAATAAAATAAGATCACATTATTTCCATCGCAACAACCACACATTTTGGATAACAGAATGCTCAACATGAATTATGCTCACTGAAATCTCAATGTGTTATTATATATATATATATATATTTATAATTTATAGGCTATACTTGGTTGGCCATTCCAAGCTGCTCTTCTTGTGCTAATTTGTAAGGTTTTAGCTCCATTTTAAGTACTTTCTAGTGAATTGCTTCTTACCGCATGTGTGACACACAAAATATTTACATGTACCTCATAAAATAAATAATAATTCAAAAACAGATCTTATCTTCAAATTCCATTTGTGACGATAGTGACTGAAGATGTCAAAATTCTCCTCAAGGCATGATGTCATTCTCATTGTCCCGCGATGTCACTTCAATCTCGATGGTCCATGTTGAATGATTACAGTAAAATACATCCAAGCGATTCATCATAACCTGCAAATTGAGCAAACCTTTGAAGAGCAAATTGAGGGAAATCGTTATACTTCAGAACACTTATTGATTGATTATTATTAGGAAGTTTATAATCACTCAATGAACTCTCCTTCTGCATACAACAAATCATTTCACTTTATTATGAAACTTCCAGCCTGAATGAGGATGGACAATTATTTATGTGAAACTTCACTGAAAAAGGCTCAAGTGTGATGACAGAGTACAAAATTATTAAGTTGTGAATGATGATTAACCCTGCGTTACCCCATCAAAAACAAAATCAGACAGCATCAGTCACTTTTTGAGTGACGGTTTTGATATTAGGTCCTCAAGGTTTGCAAGATATCTTGCTTCTTACCTGGTAAATGCCGGTGACCAGTAGTTGCAAGTGCTCTTCATGCCCTGAAATCTTTACCTTCATGGTTTGTGGCGAAAAAGAATTCCAGGCAGTTCACTGACCACTCCATAGCCATTCCTCACACAAGTGTCTGGAAAGTGAAGACAGCAGATTACTGCATCACTGCAAATATTAATTAATTGATGATCAACTTGCTAGGAACAATGGTTTGTGACAGTTCATGTACATGGAGGTAAAACTCTTCAAGGTACAACTCCACAGAAAAAAACCTCACCTTTGAATTCGATTGGTGACCCTGGTGATATGTCTTAATTAAACTCTATTATATCTAGCATTGGGCCATTTGTGACATCTCCAAAAGGTTATGAAGAATGTTTTGGCATGACAACTCATGCACAACATTTCACTTGCAAATGAAGATTAAACCTCTTCAAAGTTATGTTCAACTCAAAAGAATAAAGCTGACCTTCAAATTCCACAAGTGAACCTGGTGGTCTGGAGATGTAGATACTTGGATGTCAGTCTCCTTGATCCAAGACGTCACTTCAATCTTCATGATCCGTGTTGACGGCGGATTACTACATCAAAGCAGTCGTCACAATGACTCGAAAGACAAAGAAAAGACAAATCAATTGTTGTGGCATCTGTAAAAATACCCAAATAATTATCAGAAAATATAAGATGATCACCTTAATGACAAAGCTTTGAATAAAGTCTTCCAATGGGAACAACGCTTCTCATCAGTTAAAAAATACTTGTATAAAACAAAAGTGAAACACAGGTTTGTTATTTTATGCATATTGGGATACAACAAGTGAGAATACTGGTCTTTGACAATTTCCAAACGTGTCCAGTACCTTTAAGTGATAAGAATCTACTCATACCTAGAGACACTTAATGCTGGTGTTTTTACAGTCGTGCAGTTCATCAGAAGTACCTGCATTATATTACAAAATAAAATAAGATCACATTATTTCCATCGCAACAACCACACATTTTGGATAACAGAATGCTCAACATGAATTATGCTCACTGAAATCTCAATGTGTTATTATATATATATATATATATTTATAATTTATAGGCTATACTTGGTTGGCCATTCCAAGCTGCTCTTCTTGTGCTAATTTGTAAGGTTTTAGCTCCATTTTAAGTACTTTCTAGTGAATTGCTTCTTACCGCATGTGTGACACACAAAATATTTACATGTACCTCATAAAATAAATAATAATTCAAAAACAGATCTTATCTTCAAATTCCATTTGTGATGATAGTGATTGAAGATGTCAAAATTCTCCTCAAGGCATGATGTCATTCTCATTGTCCCGCGATGTCACTTCAATCTTGATGGTCCATGTTGAATGATTACAGTAAAATACATCCAAGCGATTCATCATAACCTGCAAATTGAGCAAACCTTTGAAGAGCAAATTGAGGGAAATCGTTATACTTCAGAACACTTATTGATTGATTATTATTAGGAAGTTTATAATCACTCAATGAACTCTCCTTCTGCATACAACAAATCATTTCACTTTATTATGAAACTTCCAGCCTGAATGAGGATGGACAATTATTTATGTGAAACTTCACTGAAAAAGGCTCAAGTGTGATGACAGAGTACAAAATTATTAAGTTGTGAATGATGATTAACCCTGCGTTACCCCATCAAAAACAAAATCAGACAGCATCAGTCACTTTTTGAGTGACGGTTTTGATATTAGGTCCTCAAGGTTTGCAAGATATCTTGCTTCTTACCTGGTAAATGCCGGTGACCAGTAGTTGCAAGTGCTCTTCATGCCCTGAAATCTTTACCTTCATGGTTTGTGGCGAAAAAGAATTCCAGGCAGTTCACTGACCACTCCATAGCCATTCCTCACACAAGTGTCTGGAAAGTGAAGACAGCAGATTACTGCATCACTGCAAATATTAATTAATTGATGATCAACTTGCTAGGAACAATGGTTTGTGACAGTTCATGTACATGGAGGTAAAACTCTTCAAGGTACAACTCCACAGAAAAAAACCTCACCTTTGAATTCGATTGGTGACCCTGGTGATATGTCTTAATTAAACTCTATTATATCTAGCATTGGGCCATTTGTGACATCTCCAAAAGGTTATGAAGAATGTTTTGGCATGACAACTCATGCACAACATTTCACTTGCAAATGAAGATTAAACCTCTTCAAAGTTATGTTCAACTCAAAAGAATAAAGCTGACCTTCAAATTCCACAAGTGAACCTGGTGGTCTGGAGATGTAGATACTTGGATGTCAGTCTCCTTGATCCAAGACGTCACTTCAATCTTCATGATCCGTGTTGACGGCGGATTACTACATCAGAGCAGTCGTCACAATGACTCGAAAGACAAAGAAAAGACAAATCAATTGTTGTGGCATCTGTAAAAATACCCAAATAATTATCAGAAAATATAAGATGATCACCTTAATGACAAAGCTTTGAATAAAGTCTTCCAAGGGGAACAACGCTTCTCATCAGTTAAAAATACTTGTATAAAACAAAAGTGAAACACAGGTTTGTTATTTTATGCATATTGGGATACAACAAGTGAGAATACTGGTCTTTGACAATTTCCAAACGTGTCCAGTACCTTTAAGTGATAAGAATCTACTCATACCTAGAGACACTTAATGCTGGTGTTTTTACAGTCGTGCAGTTCATCAGAAGTACCTGCATTATATTACAAAATAAAATAAGATCACATTATTTCCATCGCAACAACCACACATTTTGGATAACAGAATGCTCAACATGAATTATGCTCACTGAAATCTCAATGTGTTATTATATATATATATATATATTTATAATTTATAGGCTATACTTGGTTGGCCATTCCAAGCTGCTCTTCTTGTGCTAATTTGTAAGGTTTTAGCTCCATTTTAAGTACTTTCTAGTGAATTGCTTCTTACCGCATGTGTGACACACAAAATATTTACATGTACTTCATAAAATAAATAATAATTCAAAAACAGATCTTATCTTCAAATTCCATTTGTGACGATAGTGACTGAAGATGTCAAAATTCTCCTCAAGGCATGATGTCATTCTCATTGTCCCGCGATGTCACTTCAATCTCGATGGTCCATGTTGAATGATTACAGTAAAATACATCCAAGCGATTCATCATAACCTGCAAATTGAGCAAACCTTTGAAGAGCAAATTGAGGGAAATCGTTATACTTCAGAACACTTATTGATTGATTATTATTAGGAAGTTTATAATCACTCAATGAACTCTCCTTCTGCATACAACAAATCATTTCACTTTATTATGAACTTCCAGCCTGAATGAGGATGGACAATTATTTATGTGAAACTTCACTGAAAAAGGCTCAAGTGTGATGACAGAGTACAAAATTATTAAGTTGTGAATGATGATTAACCCTGCGTTACCCCATCAAAAACAAAATCAGACAGCATCAGTCACTTTTTGAGTGACGGTTTTGATATTAGGTCCTCAAGGTTTGCAAGATATCTTGCTTCTTACCTGGTAAATGCCGGTGACCAGTAGTTGCAAGTGCTCTTCATGCCCTGAAATCTTTACCTTCATGGTTTGTGGCGAAAAAGAATTCCAGGCAGTTCACTGACCACTCCATAGCCATTCCTCACACAAGTGTCTGGAAAGTGAAGACAGCAGATTACTGCATCACTGCAAATATTAATTAATTGATGATCAACTTGCTAGGAACAATGGTTTGTGACAGTTCATGTACATGGAGGTAAAACTCTTCAAGGTACAACTCCACAGAAAAAAACCTCACCTTTGAATTCGATTGGTGACCCTGGTGATATGTCTTAATTAAACTCTATTATATCTAGCATTGGGCCATTTGTGACATCTCCAAAAGGTTATGAAGAATGTTTTGGCATGACAACTCATGCACAACATTTCACTTGCAAATGAAGATTAAACCTCTTCAAAGTTATGTTCAACTCAAAAGAATAAAGCTGACCTTCAAATTCCACAAGTGAACCTGGTGGTCTGGAGATGTAGATACTTGGATGTCAGTCTCCTTGATCCAAGACGTCACTTCAATCTTCATGATCCGTGTTGACGGCGGATTACTACATCAAAGCAGTCGTCACAATGACTCGAAAGACAAAGAAAAGACAAATCAATTGTTGTGGCATCTGTAAAAATACCCAAATAATTATCAGAAAATATAAGATGATCACCTTAATGACAAAGCTTTGAATAAAGTCTTCCAAGGGAACAACGCTTCTCATCAGTTAAAAATACTTGTATAAAACAAAAGTGAAACACAGGTTTGTTATTTTATGCATATTGGGATACAACAAGTGAGAATACTGGTCTTTGACAATTTCCAAACGTGTCCAGTACCTTTAAGTGATAAGAATCTACTCATACCTAGAGACACTTAATGCTGGTGTTTTTACAGTCGTGCAGTTCATCAGAAGTACCTGCATTATATTACAAAATAAAATAAGATCACATTATTTCCATCGCAACAACCACACATTTTGGATAACAGAATGCTCAACATGAATTATGCTCACTGAAATCTCAATGTGTTATTATATATATATATATATATTTATAATTTATAGGCTATACTTGGTTGGCCATTCCAAGCTGCTCTTCTTGTGCTAATTTGTAAGGTTTTAGCTCCATTTTAAGTACTTTCTAGTGAATTGCTTCTTACCGCATGTGTGACACACAAAATATTTACATGTACCTCATAAAATAAATAATAATTCAAAAACAGATCTTATCTTCAAATTCCATTTGTGATGATAGTGATTGAAGATGTCAAAATTCTCCTCAAGGCATGATGTCATTCTCATTGTCCCGCGATGTCACTTCAATCTTGATGGTCCATGTTGAATGATTACAGTAAAATACATCCAAGCGATTCATCATAACCTGCAAATTGAGCAAACCTTTGAAGAGCAAATTGAGGGAAATCGTTATACTTCAGAACACTTATTGATTGATTATTATTAGGAAGTTTATAATCACTCAATGAACTCTCCTTCTGCATACAACAAATCATTTCACTTTATTATGAAACTTCCAGCCTGAATGAGGATGGACAATTATTTATGTGAAACTTCACTGAAAAAGGCTCAAGTGTGATGACAGAGTACAAAATTATTAAGTTGTGAATGATGATTAACCTCGTTACCCCATCAAAAACAAAATCAGACAGCATCAGTCACTTTTTGAGTGACGGTTTTGATATTAGGTCCTCAAGGTTTGCAAGATATCTTGCTTCTTACCTGGTAAATGCCGGTGACCAGTAGTTGCAAGTGCTCTTCATGCCCTGAAATCTTTACCTTCATGGTTTGTGGCGAAAAAGAATTCCAGGCAGTTCACTGACCACTCCATAGCCATTCCTCACACAAGTGTCTGGAAAGTGAAGACAGCAGATTACTGCATCACTGCAAATATTAATTAATTGATGATCAACTTGCTAGGAACAATGGTTTGTGACAGTTCATGTACATGGAGGTAAAACTCTTCAAGGTACAACTCCACAGAAAAAAACCTCACCTTTGAATTCGATTGGTGACCCTGGTGATATGTCTTAATTAAACTCTATTATATCTAGCATTGGGCCATTTGTGACATCTCCAAAAAGGTTATGAAGAATGTTTTGGCATGACAACTCATGCACAACATTTCACTTGCAAATGAAGATTAAACCTCTTCAAAGTTATGTTCAACTCAAAAGAATAAAGCTGACCTTCAAATTCCACAAGTGAACCTGGTGGTCTGGAGATGTAGATACTTGGATGTCAGTCTCCTTGATCCAAGACGTCACTTCAATCTTCATGATCCGTGTTGACGGCGGATTACTACATCAAAGCAGTCGTCACAATGACTCGAAAGACAAAGACTCGAAAGACAAATCAATTGTTGTGGCATCTGTAAAAATACCCAAATAATTATCAGAAAATATAAGATGATCACCTTAATGACAAAGCTTTGAATAAAGTCTTCCAAGGGGAACAACGCTTCTCATCAGTTAAAAAATACTTGTATAAAACAAAAGTGAAACACAGGTTTGTTATTTTATGCATATTGGGATACAACAAGTGAGAATACTGGTCTTTGACAATTTCCAAACGTGTCCAGTACCTTTAAGTGATAAGAATCTACTCATACCTAGAGACACTTAATGCTGGTGTTTTTACAGTCGTGCAGTTCATCAGAAGTACCTGCATTATATTACAAAATAAAATAAGATCACATTATTTCCATCGCAACAACCACACATTTTGGATAACAGAATGCTCAACATGAATTATGCTCACTGAAATCTCAATGTGTTATTATATATATATATATATTTATAATTTATAGGCTATACTTGGTTGGCCATTCCAAGCTGCTCTTCTTGTGCTAATTTGTAAGGTTTTAGCTCCATTTTAAGTACTTTCTAGTGAATTGCTTCTTACCGCATGTGTGACACACAAAATATTTACATGTACCTCATAAAATAAATAATAATTCAAAAACAGATCTTATCTTCAAATTCCATTTGTGATGATAGTGATTGAAGATGTCAAAATTCTCCTCAAGGCATGATGTCATTCTCATTGTCCCGCGATGTCACTTCAATCTTGATGGTCCATGTTGAATGATTACAGTAAAATACATCCAAGCGATTCATCATAACCTGCAAATTGAGGGAAATCGTTATACTTCAGAACACTTATTGATTGATTATTATTAGGAAGTTTATAATCACTCAATGAACTCTCCTTCTGCATACAACAAATCATTTCACTTTATTATGAAACTTCCAGCCTGAATGAGGATGGACAATTATTTATGTGAAACTTCACTGAAAAAGGCTCAAGTGTGATGACAGAGTACAAAATTATTAAGTTGTGAATGATGATTAACCCTGCGTTACCCCATCAAAAACAAAATCAGACAGCATCAGTCACTTTTTGAGTGACGGTTTTGATATTAGGTCCTCAAGGTTTGCAAGATATCTTGCTTCTTACCTGGTAAATGCCGGTGACCAGTAGTTGCAAGTGCTCTTCATGCCCTGAAATCTTTACCTTCATGGTTTGTGGCGAAAAAGAATTCCAGGCAGTTCACTGACCACTCCATAGCCATTCCTCACACAAGTGTCTGGAAAGTGAAGACAGCAGATTACTGCATCACTGCAAATATTAATTAATTGATGATCAACTTGCTAGGAACAACGGTTTGTGACAGTTCATGTACATGGAGGTAAAACTCTTCAAGGTACAACTCCACAGAAAAAAACCTCACCTTTGAATTCGATTGGTGACCCTGGTGATATGTCTTAATTAAACTCTATTATATCTAGCATTGGGCCATTTGTGACATCTCCAAAAAGGTTATGAAGAATGTTTTGGCATGACAACTCATGCACAACATTTCACTTGTAAATGAAGATTAAACCTCTTCAAAGTTATGTTCAACTCAAAAGAATAAAGCTGACCTTCAAATTCCACAAGTGAACCTGGTGGTCTGGAGATGTAGATACTTGGATGTCAGTCTCCTTGATCCAAGACGTCACCTCAATCTTCATGATCCGTGTTGACGGCGGATTACTACATCAAAGCAGTCGTCACAATGACTCGAAAGACAAAGAAAAGACAAATCAATTGTTGTGGCATCTGTAAAAATACCCAAATAATTATCAGAAAATATAAGATGATCACCTTAATGACAAAGCTTTGAATAAAGTCTTCCAAGGGGAACAACGCTTCTCATCAGTTAAAAAATACTTGTATAAAACAAAAGTGAAACACAGGTTTGTTATTTTATGCATATTGGGATAAAACAAGTGAGAATACTGGTCTTTGACAATTTCCAAACGTGTCCAGTACCTTTAAGTGATAAGAATCTACTCATACCTAGAGACACTTAATGCTGGTGTTTTTACAGTCGTGCAGTTCATCAGAAGTACCTGCATTATATTACAAAATAAAATAAGATCACATTATTTCCATCGCAACAACCACACATTTTGGATAACAGAATGCTCAACATGAATTATGCTCACTGAAATCTCAATGTGTTATTATATATATATATATATTTATAATTTATAGGCTATACTTGGTTGGCCATTCCAAGCTGCTCTTCTTGTGCTAATTTGTAAGGTTTTAGCTCCATTTTAAGTACTTTCTAGTGAATTGCTTCTTACCGCATGTGTGACACACAAAATATTTACATGTACCTCATAAAATAAATAATAATTCAAAAACAGATCTTATCTTCAAATTCCATTTGTGACGATAGTGATTGAAGATGTCAAAATTCTCCTCAAGGCATGATGTCATTCTCATTGTCCCGCGATGTCACTTCAATCTTGATGGTCCATGTTGAATGATTACAGTAAAATACATCCAAGCGATTCATCATAACCTGCAAATTGAGCAAACCTTTGAAGAGCAAATTGAGGGAAATCGTTATACTTCAGAACACTTATTGATTGATTATTATTAGGAAGTTTATAATCACTCAATGAACTCTCCTTCTGGATACAACAAATCATTTCACTTTATTATGAAACTTCCAGCCTGAATGAGGATGGACAATTATTTATGTGAAACTTCACTGAAAAAGGCTCAAGTGTGATGACAGAGTACAAAATTATTAAGTTGTGAATGATGATTAACCCTGCGTTACCCCATCAAAAACAAAATCAGACAGCATCAGTCACTTTTTGAGTGACGGTTTTGATATTAGGTCCTCAAGGTTTGCAAGATATCTTGCTTCTTACCTGGTAAATGCCGGTGACCAGTAGTTGCAAGTGCTCTTCATGCCCTGAAATCTTTACCTTCATGGTTTGTGGCGAAAAAGAATTCCAGGCAGTTCACTGACCACTCCATAGCCATTCCTCACACAAGTGTCTGGAAAGTGAAGACAGCAGATTACTGCATCACTGCAAATATTAATTAATTGATGATCAACTTGCTAGGAACAATGGTTTGTGACAGTTCATGTACATGGAGGTAAAACTCTTCAAGGTACAACTCCACAGAAAAAAACCTCACCTTTGAATTCGATTGGTGACCCTGGTGATATGTCTTAATTAAACTCTATTATATCTAGCATTGGGCCATTTGTGACATCTCCAAAAGGTTATGAAGAATGTTTTGGCATGACAACTCATGCACAACATTTCACTTGCAAATGAAGATTAAACCTCTTCAAAGTTATGTTCAACTCAAAAGAATAAAGCTGACCTTCAAATTCCACAAGTGAACCTGGTGGTCTGGAGATGTAGATACTTGGATGTCAGTCTCCTTGATCCAAGACGTCACTTCAATCTTCATGATCCGTGTTGACGGCGGATTACTACATCAGAGCAGTCATCACAATGACTCGAAAGACAAAGAAAAGACAAATCAATTGTTGTGGCATCTGTAAAAATACCCAAATAATTATCAGAAAATATAAGATGATCACCTTAATGACATAGCTTTGAATAAAGTCTTCCAAGGGGAACAACGCTTCTCATCAGTTAAAAACTACTTGTATAAAACAAAAGTGAAACACAGGTTTGTTATTTTATGCATATTGGGATACAACAAGTGAGAATACTGGTCTTTGACAATTTCCAAACGTGTCCAGTACCTTTAAGTGATAAGAATCTACTCATACCTAGAGACACTTAATGCTGGTGTTTTTACAGTCGTGCAGTTCATCAGAAGTACCTGTATTATATTACAAAATAAAATAAGATCACATTATTTCCATCGCCACCAACTTCATAACAACCACACATTTTGGATAACAGAATGCTCAACATGAATTATGCTCACTGAAATCTCAATGTTTAGCATGTCCTAGGATTAAAAGTTAATTGCAAGGGCAGAATTTGTTGATGCACATGTGTGATTATAAATCTGTGCACCCATTTTTGGTTTTTATCAAATTACTTTAGCAAACAAAAACATCTCCAAAAAGGTTATTAAACAAGGAATTTGGAGGGTTGAAAACAAAGGTATTCATAGTTTCCCACTGATAGCGTCAATCTGTATTAAAAATGCAGATCAGAATAGTGACATTTAAAGGGCAACTTATTCTAACAATGAAACATTTCCTGCTTTTTGAAGTTATCAAGAGCTTTTTCAAGAATGGCCGGAGTTCACATATTTGATGTGAATCAAAAATGTTTTGAAGAATGGTTTTGGCATGACAACTCATGCAAAACATTTCACTTGTAAACGAAGATAAACCTCCTCAAGGTTATGTTCAACTTTAAAGAATAAATACTTGTATAAAACGAGTTGGACAAAACCTTTGTAAAGCGATGACAGTCGGTCATCAAAAAGCAAATCTAAATAACATCAAATAGAACTAAAAACACACATAATTAAATACAATTCAACACCAGGTACATGTCATGAACGTTTATAACTAAAAAACCTTGTTCACAAGTACTCAAACACCGTGAAATACTGCCTTTCCGAGGGACTTCTCATTATTAACTTCACTGCTGCGGAGTTGGTTCTTAATTGGTCTCCTACATTCCATTCATCAAAGACTGCAAAAGAGTAAATGACATCAAAGGATCCTCCCCAGCTGACCAAATCTTTGGTCTGGACTCATCAGCGGTAAGCAAAGTTATAGACAGAAGCTTGTTGCCTATGCAATGACTGCAGCGAACCACATGTTGAACGCCAGCCACGTTATAGGCATACTACCGTCCTCTCTCAGATTGCCCCCGAAAAGTCCTTTCCAAGAATAAGCCAACCAGATTATCACCCCCTTAGCCACTCACCCCGGGTTAGGGTTAGGGTTAGGGTTAGTGTTAGGGTTAGAGTTACGGTTAGTGTTAGAGTTAGTGTTAGTGTTAGTGTTAGAGTTAGAGTTAGGGTTAGGGTTAGGGTTAGGGTTAGGGTTAGGTTTAGGGTTAGATTTCGGAACTCGGGAGGTTAAAGTTGATGTATATTTGGCTTGCGGTAACACCATACTTTGCTGTGTAGATATTTGTTCTTTGTGAGAACTTGTCTTGCAATGTATTTATTTGTTCATGTATTTATTTTTTATTTATTTTTGTTTTAAATTTTTTTTATGAATTTGTTTAATTTTATTATATATATATATATATATATATATAATTTATAGGCTATACTTGGTTGGCCATTCCAAGCTGCTGTTCTTGTGCTAATTTGTAAGGTTTTAGCTCCATTTTAAGTACTTTCTAGTGAATTGCTTCTTACCGCATGTGTGACACACAAAATATTTACATGTACCTCATAAAATAAATAATCATTCAAAAACAGATCTTATCTTCAAATTCCATTTGTGATGATAGTGATTGAAGATGTCAAAATTCTCCTCAAGGCATGATGTCATTCTCATTGTCCCGCGATGTCACTTCAATCTTGATGGTCCATGTTGAATGATTACAGTAAAATACATCCAAGCGATTCATCATAACCTGCAAATTGAGGGAAATCGTTATACTTCAGAACACTTATTGATTGATTATTATTAGGAAGTTTATAAACACTCAATGAACTCTCCTTCTGGATACAACAAATCATTTCACTTTATTATGAAACTTCCAGCCTGAATGAGGATGGACAATTATTTATGTGAAACTTCACTGAAAAAGGCTCAAGTGTGATGACAGAGTACAAAATTATTAAGTTGTGAATGATGATTAACCCTGCGTTACCCCATCAAAAACAAAATCAGACAGCATCAGTCACTTTTTGAGTGACGGTTTTGATATTAGGTCCTCAAGGTTTGCAAGATATCTTGCTTCTTACCTGGTAAATGCCGGTGACCAGTAGTTGCAAGTGCTCTTCATGCCCTGAAATCTTTACCTTCATGGTTTGTGGCGAAAAAGAATTCCAGGCAGTTCACTGACCACTCCATAGCCATTCCTCACACAAGTGTCTGGAAAGTGAAGACAGCAGATTACTGCATCACTGCAAATATTAATTAATTGATGATCAACTTGCTAGGAACAATGGTTTGTGACAGTTCATGTACATGGAGGTAAAACTCTTCAAGGTACAACTCCACAGAAAAAAACCTCACCTTTGAATTCGATTGGTGACCCTGGTGATATGTCTTAATTAAACTCTATTATATCTAGCATTGGGCCATTTGTGACATCTCCAAAAGGTTATGAAGAATGTTTTGGCATGACAACTCATGCACAACATTTCACTTGCAAATGAAGATTAAACCTCTTCAAAGTTATGTTCAACTCAAAAGAATAAAGCTGACCTTCAAATTCCACAAGTGAACCTGGTGGTCTGGAGATGTAGATACTTGGATGTCAGTCTCCTTGATCCAAGACGTCACTTCAATCTTCATGATCCGTGTTGACGGAGGATTACTACATCAGAGCAGTCGTCACAATGACTCGAAAGACAAAGAAAAGACAAATCAATTGTTGTGGCATCTGTAAAAATACCCAAATAATTATCAGAAAATATAAGATGATCACCTTAATGACAAAGCTTTGAATAAAGTCTTCCAAGGAACAACGCTTCTCATCAGTTAAAAACTACTTGTATAAAACAAAAGTGAAACACAGGTTTGTTATTTTATGCATATTGGGATACAACAAGTGAGAATACTGGTCTTTGACAATTTCCAAACGTGTCCAGTACCTTTAAGTGATAAGAATCTACTCATACCTAGAGACACTTAATGCTGGTGTTTTTACAGTCGTGCAGTTCATCAGAAGTACCTGTATTATATTACAAAATAAAATAAGATCACATTATTTCCATCGCCACCAACTTCATAACAACCACACATTTTGGATAACAGAATGCTCAACATGAATTATGCTCACTGAAATCTCAATGTTTAGCATGTCCTAGGATTAAAAGTTAATTGCAAGGGCAGAATTTGTTGATGCACATGTGTGATTATAAATCTGTGCACCCATTTTTGGTTTTTATCAAATTCCTTTAGCAAACAAAAACATCTCCAAAAAGGTTATTAAACAAGGAATTTGGAGGGTTGAAAACAAAGGTATTCATAGTTTCCCACTGATAGCGTCAATCTGTATTAAAAATGCAGATCAGAATAGTGACATTTAAAGGGCAACTTATTCTAACAATGAAACATTTCCTGCTTTTTGAAGTTATCAAGAGCTTTTTCAAGAATGGCGGAGTTCACATATTTGATGTGAATCAAAAATGTTTTGAAGAATGGTTTTGGCATGACAACTCATGCAAAACATTTCACTTGTAAACGAAGATAAACCTCCTCAAGGTTATGTTCAACTTTAAAGAATAAATACTTGTATAAAGCAGTTGGACAAAAAACTTTGTAAAGCGATGACAGTCGGTCATCAAAAAGCAAATCTAAATAACATCAAATAGAACTAAAAACACACATAATTAAATACAATTCAACACCAGGTACATGTCATGAACGTTTATAACTAAAAAACCTTGTTCACAAGTACTCAAACACCGTGAAATACTGCCTTTCCGAGGGACTTCTCATTATTAACTTCACTGCTGCGGAGTTGGTTCTTAATTGGTCTCCTACATTCCATTCATCAAAGACTGCAAAAGAGTAAATGACATCAAAGGATCCTCCCCAGCTGACCAAATCTTTGGTCTGGACTCATCAGTGGTAAGCAAAGTTATAGACAGAAGCTTGTTGCCTATGCAATGACTGCAGCGAACCACATGTTGAACGCCAGCCACGTTATAGGCATACTACCGTCCTCTCTCAGATTGCCCCCGAAAAGTCCTTTCCAAGAATAAGCCAACCAGATTATCACCCCCTTAGCCACTCACCCCGGGTTAGGGTTAGGGTTAGGGTTAGTGTTAGGGTTAGAGTTACGGTTAGTGTTAGAGTTAGTGTTAGTGTTAGTGTTAGAGTTAGAGTTAGGGTTAGGGTTAGGGTTAGGGTTAGGGTTAGGTTTAGGGTTAGATTTCGGAACTCGGGAGGTTAAAGTTGATGTATATTTGGCTTGCGGTAACACCATACTTTGCTGTGTAGATATTTGTTCTTTGTGAGAACTTGTCTGGCAATGTATTTATTTGTTCATGTATTTATTTTTTATTGATTTTTGTTTTAAATTTTTTTTATGCATTTGTTTAATTTTATTATATATATATATATATATAGGGAGACCGCCAACATAGGGCTAGATAGCTCAGTTGGTAGAGCGCCGGCACGTTAAACCGGAGGTCGTTGGTTCAAATCCCACTCTAGTCAATTTTTCTTTGTTCAACCCAAAATCATTATATATATATATATATATATATTTTTTAGGCTATACTTGGTTGGCCATTCCAAGCTGCTCTTCTTGTGCTAATTTGTAAGGTTTTAGCTCCATTTTAAGTACTTTCTAGTGAATTGCTTCTTACCGCATGTGTGACACACAAAATATTTACATGTACCTCATAAAATAAATAATAATTCAAAAACAGATCTTATCTTCAAATTCCATTTGTGATGATAGTGATTGAAGATGTCAAAATTCTCCTCAAGGCATGATGTCATTCTCATTGTCCCGCGATGTCACTTCAATCTTGATGGTCCATGTTGAATGATTACAGTAAAATACATCCAAGCGATTCATCATAACCTGCAAATTGAGGGAAATCGTTATACTTCAGAACACTTATTGATTGATTATTATTAGGAAGTTTATAATCACTCAATGAACTCTCCTTCTGCATACAACAAATCATTTCACTTTATTATGAAACTTCCAGCCTGAATGAGGATGGACAATTATTTATGTGAAACTTCACTGAAAAAGGCTCAAGTGTGATGACAGAGTACAAAATTATTAAGTTGTGAATGATGATTAACCCTGCGTTACCCCATCAAAAACAAAATCAGACAGCATCAGTCACTTTTTGAGTGACGGTTTTGATATTAGGTCCTCAAGGTTTGCAAGATATCTTGCTTCTTACCTGGTAAATGCTGGTGACCAGTAGTTGCAAGTGCTCTTCATGCCCTGAAATCTTTACCTTCATGGTTTGTGGCAAAAAAGAATTCCAGGCAGTTCACTGACCACTCCATAGCCATTCCTCACACAAGTGTCTGGAAAGTGAAGACAGCAGATTACTGCATCACTGCAAATATTAATTAATTGATGATCAACTTGCTAGGAACAATGGTTTGTGACAGTTCATGTACATGGAGGTAAAACTCTTCAAGGTACAACTCCACAGAAAAAAAACCTCACCTTTGAATTCGACTGGTGACCCTGGTGATATGTCTTAATTAAACTCTATTATATCTAGCATTGGGCCATTTGTGACATCTCCAAAAAGGTTATGAAGAATGTTTTGGCATGACAACTCATGCACAACATTTCACTTGTAAATGAAGATTAAACCTCTTCAAAGTTATGTTCAACTCAAAAGAATAAAGCTGACCTTCAAATTCCACAAGTGAACCTGGTGGTCTGGAGATGTAGATACTTGGATGTCAGTCTCCTTGATCCAAGACGTCACTTCAATCTTCATGATCCGTGTTGACGGCGGATTACTACATCAAAGCAGTCGTCACAATGACTCGAAAGACAAAGAAAAGACAAATAAATTGTTGTGGCATCTGTAAAAATACCCAAATAATTATCAGAAAATATAAGATGATCACCTTAATGACAGGATTAAATTAAGTCAGTTCTACTGACATGGTTGGGGTCAGGTGTACCCACAGGAATTAAATCAGTTCTACTGACATGGCTGGGGTCAGGTGTACACACATGATTTAAGTCAGTTCTACTGACATGGTATGGGTCAGGTGTATCCACTGGATTTAAGTCAGTTCTACTGACATGGCTGGGGTCAGGGGTACCCACAGGGTTTAAGTCAGTTCTACAGACATGGCTGGGGTCAGGTGTACCCACAGGATTTAAGTCAGTTCTACTGACATGGCTTGGGTCATGTGTACCCACTGGATTAAAGTCAGTTCTACTGACATGGCTGGGGTCAGGTGAACCCACAGGATTTAGGTCAGTTCTACTGACATGGTTGGGGTCAGGTGTACCCACAGGATTTAGGTCAGTTCTACTGACATGGTTGGGGTCAGGTGTATCCACATGAATTAAGTCAGTTCTACAAACATGGTTTGGGTCAGGTGTATCCACAGGATTTAAGTCAGTTCTACTGACATGGCATGGGTCAGGGGTACCCACAGGATTTAAGTCAGTTCTACAGACATGGTTGGGGTCAGATGTACCCACATGAATTAAATCAGTTCTACTGACATGGCTGGGGTCAGGTGTACACACAGGATTTAAGTCAGTTTACTGACAAGTCTGGGGTCAGGTGTACCCTATGTCAGTTCTACTGACATGGTTGGGGTCAGGTGTATCCACATGAATTAAATCAGTTCTACTGACATGGTTGGGGTCAGGTGTACCCACAGGATTTAAGTCAGTTTACTGACAGGTCTGGGGTCAGGTGTACCCTATGTCAGTTCTACAGACATGGTTGGGGTCAGATGTACCCACATGAATTAAATCAGTTCTACTGACATGGTTGGGGTCAGGTGTACCCACAGGATTTAAGTCAGTTTACTGACAAGTCTGGGGTCAGGTGTACCCTATGTCAGTTCTACTGACATGGTTGGGGTCAGGTGTATCCACATGAATTAAGTCAGTTCTACAAACATGGTTTGGGTCAGGTGTATCCACAGGATTTAAGTCAGTTCTACTGACATGGCATGGGTCAAGGGTACCCACAGGATTTAAGTCAGTTCTACAGACATGGTTGGGGTCAGATGTACCCACATGAATTAAATCAGTTCTACTGACATGGCTGGGGTCAGGTGTACCCACAGGATTTAAGTCAGTTTACTGACAAGTCTGGGGTCAGGTGTACCCTATGTCAGTTCTACTGACATGGTTGGGGTCAGGTGTATCCACATGAATTAAGTCAGTTCTACAAACATGGTTTGGGTCAGGTGTATCCACAGGATTTAAGTCAGTTCTACTGACATGGCATGGGTCAGGGGTACCCACAGGATTTAAGTCAGTTCTACTGACATGGCTGGGGTCAGGTGTACCCACAGAATTTAAGTCAGTTCTACTGACATGGTATGGGTCAGGTGTACCCACATAAGTCAGTTCTACTGACATGGTTGGGGTCAGGTGTACCAACATGAAATAAGTCAGTTCTACTGACAAGGCTGGGGTCAGGTGTATCCACATGATTTAAGTCAGTTCTACTGACAAGGCTGGGGTCAGGTGTATCCACATGATTTAAGTCAGTTCTACTGACATGGTATGGGTCAGGTGTATCCACATGATTTAAGTCAGTTCTACTGACATGGTATGGGTCAGGTGTATCCACATGATTTAAGTCAGTTCTACTGACATGGTATGGGTCAGGTGTACCCACATAAGTCAGTTCTACTGACATGGTTAGGGACAGGTGTATCCACATGTTAAAAGGTCATTGGAAACATGTCTTAAATGTACCAACAAAGTGGTTGTTACATTGCGTTCTTACATTCGGAAGACGTTTAGGGGAGTCGACAAAGTTTTGTTGTTACAATGTTATATTAGTTACGTTACTTATACCAAAGTCTGACTTCATGTTGTGAGAACGTCAAATTGTTAGCTGAGAAGTCAGTTCTACCATGGAGGAAGTTCTACTGACATGGTTGGGGTCAGGTGTGCCCCAAGTGCACTTTTACGTGCGACAGGATGGCCAAACAATTTTTCAGCACTCCGCACAAATTTATTTGTTGACAATTAAAACAGTTTATCAAGGCTGTGACGTTCATTCAAACAATTTGTTTCTTTGTCTCATTCAATTCTGTGTATAAGGCCCTTATAATTGGGTTTTTTCCAGAAAAACTAGCAGGAAAGCTAGAGACTGGTTTTACAATTTCACATCAGTTTCCAAAAATAAACTTACAAAATGCTAGAAAATCTTAAGTTAGAAGTTTTGTTACTGGAAAGTTGTATTCATTCATAAAACGTACCCCCTCTTGGGGTCAACAAACACCACGGTCACATGAGGACTATCTCTTGTACCTTACAATAGACTGTGCAAGTCTCACGCATATTTGAACTTCCGGGACCATTGTGGTCCCAACCATATGAAGATTTACGTGGGCAAGATTTTGTTTTGTCAATTATTTTAGTTTAACGTGGTTTATGACCATGAAAAATATATATGTTGTTGGGAATGTAATACTTAGTGATAAAAAATAGGAAAGTAAAATCTATTTAACAATATAACGAAGAAAACCCGAGAATTTAACTTAACCTCAGCTTCCGGTTGCTGCAAAAAATTAAGAATTTTGTGCTCACCTCCGATCACAAAACTTATGTAAACGCTTGTTTTGGATGCGCGATGATAATTGCCAGATGCTGTTATTGCAACGCGAAGCCTTTTCATAGCAGTCTATGGTTGTTGAGGCGTCAGCGTCCTCTTTATTACTGCGTCAAGCGTTAATTTTAAGCCCGTGTGACCATTGCGAATCCACATAAGTGGTTTCTAAAAAGTTAAGATCAAAGCATCCTTGTCCCAGAGTTTTAATTTTGCTTCAATTTTTTTATTAACACATTATTTGTGTATTTATTATAAAAACTAATATTGATTTTTTAAACATGTAATGAGTATTTTTGTTGTTCAGATTTTATCATTGAATATAATTTAAAACAAAGATTTGATTTCAGAGAAAAAAATGTTCTTCGTTTGACGTGTTTTCTTGTTCCGATACGTGCAAGACTTGCACAGTCTATACTGCTGGTGTGGTGTACATAACACTGAATTAAATGTGTGCAAACACTCCATCAGGGCCCAATTTCATGGAGCTGGTTAAGCAGAAAATTGCTTGATAATTTCCTGCTTAGCAGAAATGAGCAGGTTACACTTCATAAATGCTACATGTGACATGTTTGGCTGGTAACCAAATTCCGGTAAGCATAATTTTGTTGTGCTTAGCTTACTTTTTGTGCTTCATCAGCTCCATGAAATTGGCCCTGGCGAAAAATGGTTAAGGGCGTACCCATGCGTAACCTGGGAACAATGTGTCACTTTCTCACTGGTTGCAATGTCTGGAGCTCAAGGGAATGTCTTTCCAAAACGGATCCTGCAATTAAAAAAAAATCGAAATGGCTCAGTATTTGTTTTAATTCTTTAAAGTTATCTTGCCCATTTCTCAGGGCTCGAAATTTGCACTGAAGCGCAAGCCCGAGGCCAGTGATTTTAGCGAGAGCCAGAAAACTCAAGGTCGGCCAAGGGTGAAGGTCTTGTGTTTTCAAGTTGATTAAGAATACCTCAACAGGTATTATCTGTACTAAAGACAAATTATGTTCAGATGTTATGATATTTCAATTCTGTTGAGTGTTGAAGTATACCCATAAGACAAATGAAATAATCTTCTCTTAGTATTTTGTTTTTCCAATGAGAAACAGTTTATATTTTAACCTGTTTATTACAGACGACAGTTTTGTCTCTGTTTGATTCTGGTCTTGTTAACAAACTTCTGGTCCAGTAAAAACTTTGGGCTACAACAAGCACTGGAGTATTGTGGATTTTTCCTCCAAATTCAAGCCTGGTGGTTATGGAAAAATATATCCCTTTTTATCCAAAAATAATTAAATCTGAGAAAGGTTTCTGTCAGAAACATTTCTGATATTGTGTATTCCAATTACAGGTTATAATTCCTCCCTGAACATAATCGCTCCAGATAGTCGGTGATATCTGAAAATTGCTACCACCATTTTAAAGGCATCGTACACGTTTGGTAATTGTCAAAGACCAGTGTTCTCATTCAGTGTATCCCAACATATGCATAAAATAACAAGCCTGTGAAAATTTGGGCTCAATTGGTCATCGAAGTTGCAAGAAAATGATGAAAGAAAAAACACCCTTGTTGTACAAATTTGTGTGCTTTCAGATGTAGGAATAAAAACTTCTTGCAAGAAGTTTTCATTATTTTAGTGAGAAATTACCTCTTTCTCAAAAACTACGTTACTTCAGAGGGAGTCGTTTCTCACAATGTTTTATACTATCAACAGCTCTCTGTTGCTCGTTACCAAGTCAGTTTAGTTTTTATGCTAATATATATTGTGAGTACAGTGTAATCACCAAACGTGTACAGTGCCTTTAAATGAAACTTTCACAGGATAGATATTGCATATTATAGGAATCATTACCAAACGTATACAGACCCTTTAATCAATGGGTGAATTAATTCAACAACAAAAGTCAGAAGGACTCAAACAAATCCAAATGTTACATGTACGTCCAGGTTTTGACTTAGACCACTGGGCTGATATGATTTCATTTTTGGTCTAGCTTACCTTCACTGGTTTTCTGTAGTAGTCTTTGGAGAAAAATTGGACTCTCCTCTTCTTGGGTAAGGGGAACCAACAGATGCATGAAGGGGTCAAAGGTTATGGAAACCTAAACAAAAATATATAATTAAATATTGAAATTACTTGACAGCAGGTAATCACAATTATTTTAATGGCAGACTTGCATATTTATCATTGTAAAAAAAGAGAGAGAAAAGAGGAGTGGAGTAGACTCCAAAATTTTGGTTCAAAAAAATGGCGGACACAGTTATTTCAGGAACTAAAAGGAAAACCACATAATTTTGAGGTATATTTGTGTGCATCATTATATTCTACTTTTATTAATTTAAAGGAACATTACAGAATTGGTTTTTGCTAACAAAACAGTTGCTGGCAGTGTAAGCACTTTATATAATCCACCATATACATAAACTGACAAACCTGCAGAAGTTTGAGATCGATCGGCCATCTGGGTCACGACAAAAAAGTGAAAAAACGATTACACATTTGCATGTGTTATACAATGCATGAAACGCTCATGATCGATAAACTCCAATCGGAAATTAGTTTTATTTATTTCTCATTAAATATGGCATTTCAGACAAAAATATTTCTAGGGATGTTTTCTACTATCATCATCATTAGACCATGTAAGTTTTATGTAAATCTGTGATATTAAAGAAAATTTTAATTACCAGTTCTGTAACATTCCTTTAAAATATCTTTCCACCCATATTCATTTCATAACAAATGCTTTGTATAGCCCAGAGTGCCCAAACCGAAGCCAACATGTCCCTTTAGGCAATGTATTACGAAAATCATGAGCTACTGACGCAACTGCCAACCTTTCCACATTTTGGACAAACTAACTTGGACTTGAAAGAGATCTACAATGAAAGAATCGTTGCGTTTCTTGTGTGCTTGCCAGGCTACCTCAGCAATTTCCTTAAAGGCACTGAACACGTTTGGAAATTGTCAAAGACCAGTGTTTTCACTTGGTGTATCCCAACATATGCATAAACTAACAAGCCTGTGAAAATTTGGGCTCAATTGGTCATCAAAGTTGCAAGAAAATGATGAAAGAAAAAACACCCTTTTTGTACAAATTTGTGTGCTTTCAGATAAGAATAAAAACTTCTTGCAAGAAGTTTTTATTATTTTAGTGAGAAATTACCTCTTTCTCAAAAACTACGTTACTTTCAGAGGGAGTCGTTTCCTACAATGTTTTATACCATCAACAGCTCTCCGTTGCTTGTTACCAAGTAAGTTTTTATGCTAATATTCGTTTTGAGTCATTACCAAACGTGTACAAATATAGATACCTTTAAGAATGACAAGGGGTCAATGAAAAAAGGAAATGACTCCAACATTGAAAATGATTAACATGTACAATAACAAATTAATTGAAATAATGTTGTATCTCAAACAAGACAGGCTCCATGCAGAAAACATCAAATCTTTGCACTATGGGACAGTTTGAGAGAGCTACGACAGTTTTTGCGAAGACACAATTCATGTGAATGCTATTTTGTGAATGTACACTATTTGTTTGCAGTGTAACACTAACAGCCAACTACAACAACAGTCCTCAGCGATGCAGCACAGTGTCTTTTCTCTTTTATGACAGACATGATCAGGCATGTCATTCGTGACAAATATCAGGTGCGTCTCATTAGTTTTGTGACAGACATCAGGCATGTCATTTGTGACAAATATCAGGTGCGTCTCATTGGTGACAGACGTCAGGAGTGTCATTCATGACAGATGTCTAGGCGTGTCATTCGCGACAGACATCAGGAGTGTCATTCGTGACAGACATCAGGAGTGTCATTCGTGACAGACATCAGGAGTGTCATTCGTGACAGACGTCTAAGTGTCATTCGTGACAGACATCAGGAGTGTCATTCGTGGTAGACGTCAGTAGTGTCAATCGGGATAGACATCAGTGGTGTCATATTCATGACAGACGTCAGGAATGTCATTTGTGACAGATCAGGGGGTTGGTTCTTCAAGAAAGACATGGCGCACTCGAAATGTCCATCATTATAATTATTATTATTATACATCTTGAACACTTCAACGCACACAATGGTATTTATATACGCACCTTGAGTTTGGATGGAGCAAAGGATCTGAATTTGCCTGACCAAAGTGACCTCATGATGAGCACAGCTGCAAAGCTCAAGATTAGTGTACCAACGGTACCCAGCAGGTTACTGTAGTTGATGTCACCCTTCATATTCGGTGAAGAAACTGTGCTTTACCTGGTCATTCCAGTCCTTTGATTACAGCAGAAAAAAAAAACATGTTTTGCTTTAGGCATGTCAGGGTAATCAATTATGAAGGTTATTGTAATACTGCTTTAACTTTAAATGATGCACGAATGTTATTTCGATGTTACCCTTGCACCACTGTGTGATAAGCACTGTGACTGACTGTGTACTCAAAAAATCCATCGATCCCAATGTACACGACGTGCGGTCAAGTATGGTAGCCGGCAAAAGAGGCATCAAGTCATGAAACAAAATTGTTTGATCTTGCGAAATGTCAAACTGTATGCAGTTTAAGGTGACCTGATTCGTTTGAAAAGGGATCATGTCAAAATACTTGCATTTTGAAACGCTAAACTAAGCGTCGAAAAGTTCTACGAAGTTTTTAACAAGCATGCACGTAAAGCAGTCATTTATAGGAACCAATCTGCGTTGGTTTTCAGTACATTAGTATTAAAGGTATCGTACACGTTTGGTAATGACTCAAAACAAATATTAGCATAAAAACTACAAGCAACGGAGAGCTGTTGATGGTATAAAACATTGTAGGAAACGACCCCCCCCCCCCCTGAAGTAACGTAGTTTTTGAGAAAGAGGTAATTTCTCACTAAAAATAAAATAATAAAAAAACTTCTGTGCAAGAAGTTTTTATTCCTACATCTGAAAGCACACAAATTTGTACAACAAGAGTGTTTTTTCTTTCATCATTTTCTTGCAACTTCGATGACCAATTGAGCCCAAATTTTCACAGGCTTGTTATTTTATGCATATTTTGGGATACACCAAGTGAGAACACTGGTCTTTGACAATTACCAAACGTGTTCAGGCCTTTAAACGAGGAGGAATCAATTTGGCACACTGCCCAAGGCAGTATTGTGAAAACACACAACAACACTGAAAAATAACGAAGAAACAAACTCAAGATGTCATCGTGTCTTCGTACAGAAAATAATAATCAAATCAAATTAATCAACAATAATAAAATATTAATGAAGAAAACAAAATAATGGAAAATTTTCCGTTGCATGCCACCAATTTATCTCCCTTAATTTAGGTCAAATTACACTGAATTGGCTTACCTATCAAGAAGAGTTAACTGAATATATACAGCCAGCTGAACAATTATTCCAAAGGCTTAAAAAGATGATCCAAAATTGCATTGAGGTGGAAATAACAAGACAAAAACTCAGATGTCGTCGTGTCTTCGCACAGAAAATAATGACAAAATGGCGCGAAAATTTCAAAGGATTTTGCTGCGATGGCGCTGTACAATCAAATAGGCCTAAGTAAGATCACAAGTAAACATTACGTCACTAGTATTCTACGTCATCAAAGTAAGCGCAAATGAGTTGGGGGGGGGCGGTACTTCTACGTCACTAGTATTCTGTGTCATCAAAGTAAGCCAGCGGCGTAACTAAGGTAATATTTCAGGGGGCACAAGGGGGTGCACGATTTTTTCATTGGGGGGGGGGGGGAATTTTTTGGTTTGCTTTAAAACAAGCCCATGCCCGTAATTGGGGTGGGGAGGGTCGGACGGCCCCCCCTAAAAAAAATATAAAAAAAATTGAAAACAAATAAACAGAAGAATACTACGGAAGCGCATTGCTGCCAAGTTGAATTTTAAAAAAAATTAAAAATTAAGTCGTTCGAACGAGATAACAAGTCGTTCGAACGAGATAATTACGGAAGCGCATTGCTGCCAAGTTGAATTTAAAAATATTAAAAATTAAGTCGTTTCGAACGAGATAACAAGTCGCTCGAACGAGATAGTAAGTCGCTCGAACGAGATAATGAAGTCGTTCAAACGAGATATTAAGTCGTTCAAACGCGTGGCCTTTCTCTATGATCGGTTAACGTTACCGGGGACTTGTCTGCAAGAGCCGCTTCGTGGGCGTCTGAGCGCCCCCGTCAGCCTGCTCATCCGCAGGCCTCCGACTCTGTACTTCGGTATGATGGGGGCCAAAGGCGCTGCGACACCCACGAAGACAAGGTAAAGACCTAGCGTGCCATGGCAGGGCGGCGAGGGTCTGCGTGGGTCCAAAGCCGCTGAGCTACCCCTGCCTGGTCGAGGAGAGGACCCTCCGAGAAGACGGCAAAGTACGGTGTCGGAGGCGTTCGGAGGCGCAGGCTGATGGGGGCCAAAGGCGCTCAGACACCCACGAAGCTACTCTGCAGACAAGTCCCCGGTACTCTAAGACCGAGCGTGAGGGTGGTTATTATCTCGTTTGAACGACGTATTAACTCGTTCGAACGACTTAATGTTTAACTTTTTTTAATTCAACTTGACAGCAATGCGCTTGATCCATAGAATACAAAAGTCTGCAAAATAATTAATTAAACAAGTCTGCTCGTAACTGTGACTTATTATCATAAAATTATGACATTTATAACATAAAATAATATACAAAGATGTAAATAGAGGACGCATGGTTGGCATACGCCGTCTGTGCAGAAATAATATTGATACAAGCTCTTATTGAGTTGTTTTCAGATATAATAACCAACATGATAGCGCAAAAATGGTGCACCAAATGTCTTTAATTTGGGCATTCTTTTTTACTAAATTTCGAACTTCTGGGGGGGGGGCACATCCTCCGACCAGTCCCCCTGCGTCACTACGTGACGGGCGGCGCTAACGCGCCATGGAAAATTTTCTTTCATATCCTATTATTCACATCACACTCCCCCCCAAAAAATAAATAAATAAATAAATAAATAAATAAATAAATAAATAAAAATAAATAAAATAAAAATCCTGGTTACGAGCCTGAACAAGCCCCTTTTTATCGCCTTTTTATGTTACTTAGGCCTACTATTTTTTAATAAGATAATCTGGCGTGAGAGTAAAAACAAAATATTTTTCTGCATGTAAATGGAAAAATAGTTTTAACAAAATCGAAATTATCTCATCAAAGCGTATATAAAATGTAACATTTTACTCTGGAAGTTTCCAATCACAAAAGTCCAGATTTCAAATGGGGGCACCGGGGGCGAATTTTTTTTTTTCCAACGACATTGCAATGATGACCTTGCTTTTTAATTTTTATTTTATTTTTTTTTGATCTGAATGCGGATGTTGGAAAGAAATAAAATATAAAAAAAGGAAAAATTGCAATGTCGTTTGGGGAAAAAAAATCGCCACGGGGGGGGGGGGCACGGACATCAATTGGGAGGGCATGTGCCCCCCCCCTCCCCCTTCCCCTCAGTTACGCCACTGAAGTAAGCGCAAATGAATGGGGGGAGGGGTACTTCATACACTCGTCACATTCTTCCCCCTTTTGAGAAACAAGTCATCCTTGATCTACCAACTTTTCTAAATTCAGTAATCAAGATTAAATAAATAAGAGTAAAACAAATATGCAAGTTATCGTAATCTTAAAATTGCATACATTTATATAAACACAAATTTAACCACTTTCGTCATTCAAGAACTGATAATAAGTGTACGCAGATGCAAAATAATGTTGTCAATAAATCTTAAATTAGTTGTAATTGACAACCTTACGTTAAAAAATAGTTACCGTATTGAAAATCTTTATATATAATAAAATCTGAAACGTTCAAATTGAACTACACGTGCAATGGTAGTCTCAGGGCGGTTTTCTTTATCACTTCTGAATTTATCCAAAAGGTTTTTTTCCTTTTGGTAGTTTGTCGTCGTTTAACCCTACCCGGTCGTCCGTTACTGTATGTTGCTTCGTTTGGCCACAGAAATCATAAGTGAATCTCTATAATGGGCGGGTTTCTTAACTCTCTGCGGCCTGCTTATAGGTTGCGGTAACTGAACCAAATCTAAGTTTTATAAATTTGTCCTTTAAATATTTATAGCAAGGTGAGCTTTTCTATGCCATTCAGATATGCTAAACCCCAAAAGGTTCAGATGGATTCGCCCCTCAACCAAGGGCTTCGCCCCTGGACCCCACCAGGGGTCCTTACAGGCGGCTTCCTGGAACCCACGCCCTTAGTGCTAGGACTCAACGCGTTCTACCCCCCCCCTATACAAATACCCTGGCGCCGCCCCTGGTTTTGGTACACCATTTTCATTTAATATTTGAAATAGACTAATCTGTGTAACTGGAAGTTGAGGAATCTGCGTCTTCATTTGCTTCTTGTGATAGCTGCTAGGGGATTTCATAATCATTATCATCATCACTGAAACTATGGAGCTCGATATTGCTCTTTCGTTGTCTGGAAAGCTTGTTCTGGTTCGTTGTTCTCTGGTGTAAGTTTGTTTTCCGTCTGTTCTTGTTCTGACGAAAGATCAAGTGTGTTGGGGATGGTGTCAGCTGCACTGTTTCCTTCCATCTCAATTGGAAGAAACATACATGGAGTCTGAATATCTGTGCTTAATTTACCACTAATTAGTGGACAAAATTAGCCAGCTCAAATAATTGGTATGCCCAGTGCAACAGTCTTCAAGATTCTGGGCTTAAACTTCCTTTTTTATTCGTAATGGAGGGTTCAAATTCTTGACTCAACGGCATAAGCAATATTGTGCATTATAGATGGAAAATGGCGTCTTTATAGCTGTGGTTAATTTACAACTAATTAGTGAGCCAAATTAGCAGGCTCAAAAATTTGGTATGCCCATTCTTTTAAAGAGGTAGTTGACTCAACCGCATAGGCAATTGTGCGTATTAGATAGAACATAGCGGCTGTATAACTATGCTTAATTAACAATTAATTAGTGGACCAAATTAGCCAGCTCAAAGTATGTGGTATGCCCAGTGTAACAGTCTTAAAGATTATGGGCTAAAACTTCAACGGTTATTCGTAATGAAGGGTACAGAGGTAGTTTACTCAACCACATGCAATTGTGCGTGTTATAGATGGAAAATTGCGTCTGTATATCTGTGGTTAATTAACCACTAATTATTGGACCAAATTAGCCAGCTCAAATATTTGGTGTGCCCAGTGTAACAGTCTTCTGGATTCTGGGCTTAAATTTACACTTTTACTCATAAACGAAGAGTAAAACAGGCGCGGATCCAGGGGGGGGGCGTGGGGGGCGCCCGCCCCCCCATTTTCAAAAACAAAAAAAAAAAAGAGGGAGAAAAGAAAAAAAGAGGGAGAGAGAGAGAAGGGGGGGGGGAGAAATGGGGCAACAAACTTCATTTATCATTTTGCTGCTTGGAATATTTTCACGCCCCCCCGTTTGGAAAATCCTGGATCCGCCCCTGTAAAAATTCTTTTCAAAATATGTTTTAGTATTTAAACAGCGCATTCTGACATAATTTGTATACACGCACTGTGTCTCCTTGGAATTGTTTGCGGCTTATTTTCTAATATTTACAGATTTTTTGTTTCTTTGTCTAATGCTTTCCAATGACTTATAGCTATAAAATTTCAATATTATCAAATAAACATCTTTAAGTTATAGCTATTATTTCAGTGTTCGTTCGAACAAAAATAACAGATTCACCGACAGATGAGCCATTTGTCACCTCCCTGTACTGCATGTGTTCTTATTTCCTGAATACGCGGCTGGCCATTCCGTGAATACGCGGCTTGCTATTTCGGGCCCAATACTGTGCTAGCTTCAGTTTGGTCTTCTTCCTCCGAGCTCCATGGGCTGTCCAACTTATTGCTATACTTCACTTCAAATCTAAGCATCAGCACTTCCCGGATGACACGCCACATAAATTATGGGCATCAATTGCTGAAAGTGAGCCCTCTGACGACGAGTGGGGCCTAACGAATTGTTTTCATTTTTTGTGGATCATCTGAGAAACCCTTGAGCAGAGACTAATCTTCCTCCTAAAATCCTGTTGGCTATTTGAAACTGAAAAGACACTGACATCTCTCCTATACTTTTGTTTACAAATTATACCTTTTGTGTTTGCTTTATTTCCCCCATCATTCTACAAAAAACAGTGTTTTGGGAAAATTGCTTTGAGGGGGGATCATCTCCCATATTTTATTATATAGCTACCTATGCCTAATACACACAGCTCCAGTAGGCCTACATTGATTATACTAGAGTTAACTACACTCAACCATTATAGGAACCAAATTTCACCAGTGCGGTCATTCCATGCCAAATCACCTAAAATTCTGAAAAGTTTGGCAGGCACCGTCTCAGATTTTGCAATTAAATAAACCCAACAATCCCCTATGGGTGCCATGAACACACATAATTTTAGAATCCTACTCCTTAACATTTCTGATATATGACCCCCTAAAAATTAAGCCCCACCCCTGGCCTTCAAATTGATATTTTTGTGTTTGGGGGCATTTTTAGAGGCCTATCTACAAATGGACATAAGATATTTAGCTAATATGCCATCAACTAGAATCTACTGTCAAAAGTAGCACAGGCCATTTGCCTATCAAGACATAGGTCTTTAAAAACCCACATTTTAGCCTTCAGAATTACTTTTCGTCATTTTTGAGACCCCCTAGTGCCTATGTGAAATGTCTGATTACTTTTATATTACATTTGGTTATAAACTATGTGTGACCTAATATTAGATTAGACCAATCACACATTTGATGGGTATTTGGCAGGGGTCTGAATATGGGTCCACCTGTAAAAATGCAAAACAAATGCCCTTTTCAGGTGTTTTTTTGACAATGTAGGACATTACTGACAGATTTACAAATTTTTCCCAATAATAATTTGTATCAAGTCTACTTGTGTGAGAAACAAACAAAAATTGGTTGAGCATCACAGCTTTGTATCCAAGTAACAGCCACTCGGGGGGTGTGGGGAGGGGGAATCGCAGGCTAGATGATCATTGACCAATCAGACGCGAGTTAGAGAGAGGCGCAGCCGAACAAGGAGTCTTCCTTCACCACCTGACATATCACATGATTTCGGACCGCGTGATCGTATCACATGGACGACCCGCCCTTTTTGTACAAAACAGTTATTGTCCAGTTCCATTTTGCACATGTACCATTTGCACAACGAAATTCTCAACACCGTCAACACTCCCCGCACACACGCAAAAAAAACCAAAAAAACTACTGGCAAATTCCGTGTGACGATTCCACTACGTAGGTTCTCCGACTAAAAATGGAGTTCGGAGACCTACCGATGTCCAATATCAAAAGTAACGTTCCTGATCCGTGAGGGGGGGGGGGTGATGGGTGAGGGGAATCCTGCCCCCCCCCAGCATGATGCTTTCCTCTATTCGGTTGGGAAGCCAGAGTGCATACTTCCCTTGGGTTGAGATGGGGGTCAGTAAACCCCTACTAGGAGCCATGCCCTGTCCGAGGGCCGATATTGGCTGCATCGGCTAGGCATACTGACTCTGTTGGAGGGAATTGACCTTGCACATATTGCCCTGGCATAACCACACCTGCAGCCCTACAAAATGAAAATTACTATTATATAAGAATAGTTTTGTATAGTCCAACTGAGGTGGCACCCTGCTTCCACTCTCTACAAAGAAACAATTCCTACAAAGAAACAAGACTTTGCATGCATAAACAAATGTACACAGTACTTGTTTTAAATCACACAAATTTATCACTGAGGCCCGGTAGTTTATAAGCCACTCTCTTTATTGTCAACTATTATGCCTTTAAATAGATCCATACAATTACATAGCTGTTTGTATTTACAAATTTACCGTGCAGAATTGGTTGAATTTATGTCAATGCAAAATCTGATGCAAAACTACTTCATACCATGTATACTAAACGAAAGTGTATTATTTTAAATAAAGGTAAAAATAACCTTCACCCGACTCTTAACCTTAAAAATGCAATTTCTGCAGAGAGTCTAATTTACTCTGATGTACAAAAATTGCCAATATGTTCAAGTATCATTAAACTCATCTGTGTAGAACGGACCATAAGTATTTCGCTGTTTAAGTACTAAAAAAAGAGGAAGAGCGGAATAAATTAAATATAAAACGTGAGCAAAATAGGCACTGAGAACCAGGCCTGAACGGATAACAAGCTGAAAAATTTATCTTAAATTAAACTTATTTGCTTGATGAATTAATTTGGTAATCAATAATTAATCTGGCATCGCCTGGATTATGGCTATTTGCCTTAACAACAATTGACTCCACAAAATGGCCGACCGTGTTAGTTCGCAAAGTAAAAGGAAAACCACGCTATTTCGAGGCATCTTTGTGTGGATCATTGTATTCTACTTTAATAACGTCTTTCTAACCATATGCATTTTATAACAAACGGTTTAAACGCTTTTTTTTAGACCAACTCGTCCGATCAAAGGCAACGTGTCCCTTTAAACTCATTAGAAAAGTGTGATTCTCCATTATGGACCCATCTGTAGCGGACACTCTACATACACAGTCTGATCATCATCAATAACAGTCACTTTCAGGCCCGTGAGAACACATTTTTGCAAGAGGGTGCTGGTGTTTTCAAAGACAATTGGCGAGTGCGGATGGTCTTGGGCCCGCTTAACGGCCCCAGAATCTTTTGGGTCCTATAGATGCTCTCTCATGCAATCTGTGCCACTATTTGGCACGTAAATGTCCCCTTTTTACCCCACAATGAATTCGCCAAGTGATTACATTCGACGATGCCAACGAACGGAATGCGTTCAATTTACACTTTGTTTAACTCACACATAGATCCTTGTCATTAGAAGTCTTTTCACAGTAAACACAAAACAGACAGGAAACTCATCGCACCCACCCTCTGAAAATTATATAAACAAGATTATAAAAATTGTTGACCTTTTCCAAGTTTTCCGTTCGTGCAAGTGTGAATTTATGAATCATATTTACTAAGAGTAAGGGGTGCTTTGGTATATTCCAGCACCCCAATCCGAAAAGTTGAGGGTGCTACAGCACCCACCCGCTCTCGCAGGCCTGATCACTTTTTTTTATTCCTGACTTCAAGAACAAAGAACTGGATGCATCTTATTTTCATTTTATTCACCAACATACTAGTAAGTTTAGTCTGGTTACCTGCATGAGTATGTTGGGAAGTCATTATTCCCATTGGCTGCACCCACAAACTTGGAGTTATGCCTGGATAGCCTTGAAATTAAGTGAAAAAAAGACTTGAACTGACAATCTTACCAATAATGGCCTATTGTCATTTGGTGCCAAATCAATGTTGCACACTAGGTACACCACTGGGAACAAGGTTGATTTGCTTTGACCTTGTTAGTCGATTTGTGGCGTGTCGTGGCCGAGCGGATAAGAACACCGAACTCAAGCTCTGGTGTTTCTGATCAGCAGAGTGTGGGTTCGAATCCCAGTCGTGACACTTGTGTCCTTAAGCAAGACACTTAACCACATGCTTCGTCCTTCGGATGAGACGTAAAGCCGTTGGTTCCGTGTACTAGGATTGGTAGTGCACGTAAAAGAACCCAGAATACTTATCGTGGAAGAGTAGGGGTTTAACCCCGGTGTTTCTGGTTCACATTGTAAGCACCCTTATTTACAGGTTTCCTCAGGCTTGCGAGCTACAGTGATTAAGTTCACTTGTGAGGCATCCTTGGTTTCATTACCAGAAATATATAATAATAATAATAATCTCATTATTAATTTGGCAACACCAGCTTATAACATCCCCCCTAAAGAGAACCTACTGTATATCATTAAAAACAGGCTTGATTAACAACAAAATAAATAAATTCCTTTATATCAGTTGAAAAGGGAACTTTCCTGTTTAGTGTCTTTATACATAATCAACTTGCAAAATACGTAGAAAAGGGCAAGAAGCAACCTACAAGTACATACAAAAATTGAACTTACTTATGCAGCCCCCCTTCCCCAACCCTTAGCAGTTGTTTCTTCTACATACAAAACAAACATCCGTTTCGAGACAGCTTGTGTAAAAATAGAAGGAATGTTATGTTTGTTGGTGGGTTTTGGGTGGGTTTTTTTCAAGTTCTAAATTGAGAAGTGCTGGGTTTTTTTTAAGTTCTAAATTGAGAAGTGCTAGAGTTGAAGACAACTTAGAACTTCTTGGTTTTGGGGGATTTCTCTTCCCGCCCCCACCCCAATTTTGATTAAGTATAGAGGGACTGTCCTATCTTCCCCTGCAATGCTTCAGAGCATGGTGTTTGCCAGATGGGCATCTGTGTGTCTTATAGACACCCTCTTCAAATTGACACAAGATACTCGTATCAAGGATGTCCTATTTTTCAGTTTACAGCATATTTAGTCACTTCATTTCCAAATCCTTGCTACTGCCCTTCCACCATGTCTTTTCCGTCTTCCATCTCTGTTTTTACATTCCACCATCAATGACAGACTGATGAATGGGTGGCTGATAGCAACGGATTTTCTCCACAGGCGTGGTGTCAGTCTCGTTTGCTTTCAGGTACTTGTTCAGGACAGAGAAGATTTGGTTGTTCAGAATCTGGTACTTGCGGATGCGGTCTACGAGACGTCCGATGGGCTATCAAAGAAAATCATCAAGGAAGTTAGAACATGATTCAAAGACAGCAGTATTTCTTGTAATTTAATTTTTTTTAAATTAACAAAGTTAAATATAGAAAAATTCCCTCATTTGACAGGCCCATACCACTTTGTAAATACGAGTCAAGTATATTTCATGTAATTATCAATTGAGAAATTAATTTTCAATACATGAAATGTAATAGGCAATCGAACAAAGTATAATACACATTATGCTCAAAAATAAAAAAAAGTTTGGGGAAAATATTTTACAAACCAATCATCTTTCTACAATAAACATTGTACACATCTGCATGGTTTAATTTAGATAATGATGTGTAGCAAAGCAATGGCACATAAAGAATGGTTGTGATAGACCTTTTACGTAGACAGTTTTTACATAAATAAAATGCAATACAGAAATAAACAGAAGAAAGAACAAATCAATGAAGGCAAAGAATGGCAAAGCATTAAAACACAGAATCCCAACAACAGTTGGGACAGTCCTGGCTTCAGTGTGCCCAAGATGGAACAGGCCACTGCACTGGCCAGCCTATTAACAATCAGGACAGTAACCCAAGTTGGGCCTTGACATCAACATAAACACAGTATAAAAAACACAAGTGGAGTTTGGAGGCTCAAGAATTTGTATCAGGCATGTTAATATTTCAGATTGTACAATCAAGATATACATTCACCTTGATTTATTAATATGAGTGAGACAGGTTAACAGTTAGGTCACCTGCCTCTTGGGTAAAAGATGTTATTCAGATTTGAGGCTACTGATTAATAACTAATGACCAATGCAGAGATTCACATTATAAATGCAAAAATGAGAAATTATAGCAAATTATCAATTCATATTTCATATTCATTACAGCAACAATTCTTTCAATCCTTGAGGAAACAAAATAAATGACCAGGATACAAGAACGGATTGAGTAAATATAAGCAACTTTCTGAAGAGCTACCTCTTTTAAAATATTTTACACACACATCCTTTGAATGGGAAAATATACTGGCAACAAATACACAAAATGTACTTATGTGTAAGTTAAGGACTATTGGGTAAAATATGAACTTGGATGAGGCCAAGCTCAATGTTTGTAACTTTATATTGAAATAAAACTTACAATGCCGTTGATGTCTGCATCTACACCATCCACTTTCTGCACTCGTAGGATGTGGTAGCAGAAATCCAGTGCTTCAAAGCGTTTCTGTTGGCCAAGCAGAGTGATCAAGGCACAGCCGGCCCAGTTCAGCCCTTCACCATAGCTCTCCCTGGGTGAACAAAATGTAGAATCAGAGTTCATAAAAGCAAACAAATCCCGAGAAAATGACTAGTGTTTGGTGCGGTGGAAAAAGCCTATTTTTTTGACACACGTACATACAGTGGCAAAATGCAAAAGGATGCAAGGTCCTGTTTAAAAAACAACAATGATTTTTCAATGTCTTTGTGTACAAAACCTTGCCCTGCCAGCACCCCAGCAATGGCGGCGCGACATGCAGCCTTTGCGCATACGGATTAGTCTATAAACACGATCTGACTTACTCTGGTGTAAAGTTATTCTCCTTGAGTGGCAGGCAGTAGACAAACTGGAAGGCACTCCACAATCTATGGAACTCAGAGCACTCATCAATGATCATGACACCGTTAGCTGGTTCAGGACCCTGCAGAGTGGGGTCGGATAAGAACCCCTTGATGCGGTGCAGGATGATCTCAAACATGGTAAGTCCACAACAGAGTCTCTCCCTGGTCAAGAGGTCACCCTCTCTGGCATCGGCAATTTGCTATTTGGTTGGAACAAGACAGATAATCAGTCACTAATGGTTGGAGTCAGTGCTTACATTGTCAGGTTCATCAAGGGCAGTCGTCACAGTCACTCAGGCCTTAAACTGTGCTCAAGAAAGGTAAAGAAAGTTTCGCCTCAGTTAAAGAACAAATAACAGCGATGCTGATGAAACCCCTCAGCCCTTATACATTCTAACTAACAAAAGATATCGCCAAACCAATTCCTATACCTGAGCACTGTGACCTTGACATTTGATCAGTAGAATTGAACTCACCACCGTGACCTAGACCTTTGACCTTTTAACCCCCTCAAAAATCCAAAGTTTTCTTATACCGAGGGAACCCCCACCCAATTTAAGTTGTTTGATCCATTTTAACTTTTACTTGTGTAGTCCCCTGAGTTTGTGCTCGATAGTGTTGCATTTGCACGTCTAGCTTTTAATTTGGGTTTTTTGTACTTGCTTTTTATTGTCCTATTTTTAATACATTTTGTCTTTTTCGGTTAATTTTGCTTTGTGCAGGACACTGATGCCTACGCTTTGTGCGCTATAAAAGTACTTGTTATTATTACTTGTTTTTTCCATGTTTTTTAACGGAAAGGTATTTAATAATGGAAATAAAAGAGTGGTGACTCGGTCTTAAAGGGCTGTTTGAAACCTTGCAGAGTCGTGGCCGTGCGATAAAGGACCGGGCCGAACTACAAAATCTGACCGAGTACAAGGCTGCGTATACACGAAATATGCTTTTATAAACTCATTCATGCTATTTAACAGAAATCTTACTGATTTTATGAGAACACAGATAATATAAATCCAGATTAAAATGGGAAAAATATCATGCCTGTAGTAATATTACATCCAAAAATTGTTAAAGAAAATTAAAATCAAACCAGGAAAAAAAAATAAGAATCAGAGACTTTGTAGACTCGAGTTGACAATGTCTAATTCTTACCTCTTGTGTTCCCATCTTCTCAACGACAGGCACCACTTGAAGAGGAGCATAGTTTATTTCCAGCCTCTTCAACTTATTCTCTAACTTCTCACCCTCTGTGAGAAACAAACAAGTAAGTTTCAACTTGTTATTTTTCCATTGTGAACAAGAATTACGATTGTTTGAACTTAACAGGGTGTAAAATAAATTGATCAAATACTTATAATAGCTTGATTTGATTGATCAGAATGATAACAGTACAGACCAATGGTACAGTGCTAACACACATCGGTGTATGGGTAAAAAAAAAAAAAAAAAAATTAATATTCTTTATCCCCGATGCAAATTTAACATCTATTATAATCGTTGCGGTACCCGCTGCCAAAACATAGGATTCAAACTGCCTCTAGCTACCGCGCAATCTCGGTAGTCTAGTGGGTAAGACACTGCTCTAGAATTGTAAGGGTCGTGGGTTCGAATCCCTACCTAAGTAATAAGCCTGTGATATTTTTTCACAGCACTCGGGAAAGTACTGAGTATACAGTGCTAACACACATCGGTGTATGGGTAAAATAAAATTTAAAAAACCAAAATTAATAGTACAGACCAACCTTTACAAAAAGAGTGACCTTGTACATTCCAGGGCCTTTCTGCACTACACTGGTCATATGGGAAACTGTACATTTTTTGTCATAATTTCCACATGCATTCAAGAGTCATAAAAATAACAGCAAAACAAGTTTCATATTGATTTCACAAGAGCATGGACTGCTGCAGCATTTCGTTGCAACATTCAAAATGCCAACGCGCATATAGGAGTGTTCCCATACTTCGTCACAATGTTGCGGTCCAACAGAACATTCAGGCCGTCCACTGAATCGCAGACAGAAGCCTACGGGAATGTTCTATTTGCCTAGAGATGCTCTCTTAATACCAAGTAGCCAACACAAACAATTATACAAACTCAGAAAAGAAAAGGTTCTTACGTTTGACATGCGGCTTTGGGATGATGTTCTGAAACGGTGAAGCATGGAGGAGATCACACACCTCCTCCACGGCCAGACACTGCTCCATCATCTTCATGAAGATGATGGAATTACCAATCTCCTGGAAGTTGTGGAAGAGGTTCATCTTGAGGTCAGGGTACTGAGCAATGTCTTGGAGATGGGCGGAGTAGTAAGCGACCACACCTAGAAACGGGAAAAAGAGAAAATATAACTGGTTGCATATCTTTAAAGATGTGTCTATTGCGAACCAACAGAATGAAGAAACTGTTCTCAGAAGATGTTAGACGATGGATTTTAGTGTACTAGAATTCTGTCACAGTCAAATATCAGTTTGGATTTTGTTATTTTTTTAATTTTATGATTTGCCCCACATACTGTCTCTTAACAGCTTTTTTTGAGACGGTACATATGATATGATTTAAGATCTTTTATGATAAAAACCTATCCTTTCCAGGCTTTTGGGGTCTTTAAGGGTTTCATATTTATTGGTTTGTTATTGATTTACTCTGTTTTTTTTATTGGGAAGGGGTGGGGGGCAGTGATTGATTTTGGTTTTTTGTTTTGCTTTCTTCTCAGCGCCACTTACCTTTGGTACCATACTCGAATCTTGGTAGTTTACACGATTTTGGCATGACCTCCATCAGGAGCTTTACATATGGAAGGATGTAGTCATTCATCTGAAACAAAAAAACACAAACACCTGAATAAAACAACTGAGCCGACTTCCAGGGTAAGTAGATCATTAATTGCAAATACCTCAACCATATTTCAAAGGTCTGGTCGACTCCAGTGCTTTTCCATAATCTACATTATCAGTATTGTTTTTATTATTGCTGCAAATAGTTGTCACCATAAAAGGGAGAACCCCCCAAGTAAATAAAAAAAAGCAAATAGCCCTGACTTTTGACATCGAATGTAATTGTCACCATTACAAAAACCTTCAATATAAACAGTTTCAAGCTTGGCAACATTTTCTGTACTCCCTTACCGATCTTTTGATGACTTTGAGGAGTTCTTCCATGACGACCGCTATACCCTGGTAGCCAAGCAACCGAGCAATACACCGGCAGTGTGGGATTCCAACAAATGAGTTGTACAGACTGTTGACTGTCGCAAAGGCGGTGTTCAGTAACTGCAATTCAAGTCACAGAAGAAAAATGATAAGCATGCTGTAGTCAACATTGAAATAAATTTCGAGAGAACGACATACTTACTACATACTTTTGGTTTAAAACTGGACATTTAAATGAAATTTTTACAGACTGGGTAAGCTGTTGACTTTGGCAAGAAAATGATTTTTAAAAATTAAATTAAATGTTATAAAAAAATATAGAGTAATAATAAAGTGTATTTATTATCATATTAATAATTATTTGGGAAGCTAATCATCCTTACTCGCAGCTGAGAAACTGAACTGTGAAGGACGTGGCTACAACGTGGTCAACTGCAGGCATGCAAGGGTGTCTTTGGCATTTAGCCACATTGACCCAGGTACAAAGTGTTTGACTTTTCCGAGAGGGAGAAAAACCAGAGGACCCAGAGAAAAACTCTCCTTGGCATAGGAGAGAATCAACACACAACTCTACTCACATATGGCCTTAGCCGGGAATCGAACCAGGGTCACATTGGTGATAGGCAAGCACTTTACGTTGCTGCATCTGTACGTTGTTTGGTTGTATGTATTTTTAGGCTTTGTTGTATTTTTGTATTTTTATGGAATTTGTTATTGTTATTTGCGCCATCGAACGTCGTCAGATGGAAAAGGTGCACTAGAAATGTAATAAAGTATTAATTATTATTACTATTATTATTATTATTTATGCACTAGCCACCCACGCCACCCTAAGCAAACCATGTGCTTTTTCAAGCCAAGTATGCTTTCCAATTGCCTCACAATATTATTACCCCTGTTCATTTTGGGTCTTAAGCATTCCTGAAACCATCTCAACTCCTTAGGAGTATGCAGCACAAGTCATTATGATTAGGGAGTAAGGTTTAGAATGAATGAAAAGAGAACATTACTCATATTACATGGTCAAAAAAAACAACAACATTAATTTGAAATAATAAAGTGTTACACAAAGAATATTTTTGTGTTGAACAAAGAATAATTGACTAGAGCGGGATTTGAACCTGCGACCTCCACATCAACGTGCCGACACTCTACCAACAGAGCTATGTTTGCGATCTCCCGATTTTGTCAAGATCTTTGTTTGGGGGTGCCAATAGTATTCCACTGATTACAAAAACATCAAATTCAAATTCATACATAAAATAATGCACAACTTGAATAAGTTTCTACTGGGTATAAGCAAAAAAACAAAAAAGTACTATGGGGTTTCAGAAAAAATATCACCGTTGAAATGTTGGATGATATATTCTTTTACCTTACTGCCATAGATGTAGGATGGTGATGAGGACGGAGGTTTGTCCCTGTTGTGTGGCTGGACAAACGCCAGCTTGGTACGAACAAACCTATGTCAAGATAAAAATTACAAATTTTGCATAAAAATCACATCCTTGACATCCAATCACATGAGACTGAAGACAATTTTATTGATGAAAAGTTCTTCAACAGCAAATTTTGAAGCTTCGCATGGTGTTGTCACCTACACACTGCAAGTCAAAACAAAATAACACATACACAAAAAAAGAACAAACTAATACGCCAAAACCTTCAAGTATAATGTATAATCTGCTAATCCTAATGAAGGGTAAAGACCTTGTGGAGGGTGCTCTTCAATGCTCCCATCTATGCTGATCAAGGATGATGATGTCAGTGTGGTTGGGAAGAACGAAAGAATAGTTTACAGGTGTCATCCTTCTTAAATAGTTCAACACCTATCACCTACATTGTAGCTACATTCAGTGATAGTCAAGCGAAAAAGAGCAGTGCCTAGACTGCTTAGATTAGATCTTAAAAATATAATAATAATGAAGAGAGATTTATAAAGTGCAAACAGTTGCAGATCGGTTCCGCCTCAAGGCACTGAATACAAGCAAAAATGGATTAAACAAAATAAATTAAATTAAAAACAGCGATAATTCAACAATTTTACAAAAAAAATGTCTGGACCAGCCAAATACACAGTAAGCTAAAAAAGATGAACTAGTTATCTTAGATTGATTAACACTGAGAAAATTGACTACAGGCCGAGACTGGTCTAAAAATCTTTATCTACAGAATAACAGTCAGGTAACCCTGACAACTCTATTACCATTGTTCAGTCCAGTAGACAAAATATTCAAATAATATTAATAAATAATAATATAGAGTGTTTGTCATGCGCCAAATCCACCAAATTTAGGTGCTTAAGGCGCACAAAAATGAATCCTCACATCGTAGAAGAGAGCAAGAAAGAAATGAAGAAAGAGGAAAATCAGACACAAATCAATTACATAAAAGCCGAATTGAACAAGTAAGTTTTCAAACTAATCTTAATAAAAATAATACACAACATTTATTAGGCGCTTAATACGGATGTTTCTAAGCGCACCATTGTTTTGACTGCAATTCTTAAAAGTTTCAACACTTGAAATATTATGAAATATACTTGTGAAGACCATGCAAAAGCAATTCATTTGTACCTTTCTGTTGAGCCGTTGTAGCAGAACGAGACGATGAAGTCAGAGCAGAGCTCCCAGAAGACATGAAGAGTAATGCGTCCATAAGGCGCCATGACGTTATGATTGGCCTCCCTCAGCATGGACCCAAAGTTTGTCAGCTTCATGTGTTTACTCAGGAGGGAGTGGGTTAACCGATTCACCTCAAGGAGACAATCTAACTCCTGGGAGGACGGGAAGGCAAAACAACATCTCAAGAATATAATTTGTTCACAAGACTCGGGAAAGTACTGAGTATACAGTGCTTTACACACATCGGTGAGCTAACAGGAGTGCCCTTGTGGGATCTTTTACACAATGGAAAAATGGACCCCACAAGAGAATTCTTTATTCAACCTGGACCCCACAAGGGAAATCCAGCAGGACCGCACGAACCGGATCCGTAAGGTTGCGTGTACAGGTACAACCAAAAAGTATTCTTTATCCCCGATGTAAATTTAACATCTATTAAATTGTCGCGGACCCCGCTGCTAAAATGGGATTCAAACTGCCTCTAGCTACCAGGCAATCTCGGTGGTCTAGTTGGTAAGTCATCTGCTCTAGAATGGCAAAGATCCTGGGTTCGAATCCCAACCGAGTAATAATAGGCCTGTGGATCTTTTTTTTCACAGGACTCAAGAAACTACTGAGTATACAGTGCTTTACGCATATCAGTGTAGGGGTAAAACCAAATAGTACTCTTTATCCCCGATGTAAATTTAACATCTTTTAAATTGTTGCCGTACCCGCTGCTAAAATATAGGATTCAAATTGCTTCTAGCTACTGGGCAATCTTGGTGGTCTAGTTGGTAAGTCAACTGCTCTAGAATGGCAAAGATCCTGGGTTTGAATCCCAACTGAGTAATAATATGCCTGTGGATTTTTGTTTTCACAGGACTCGGGAAGTACTAAGTATACAGTGCTTTACACACATCAGTGTATGGGTAAAACCAAACAATATTCTTTATCCTCAATGTAGATTTAACATCTATTAAACATCTCAAGATTTCACTTGTAACCCTCCTACTCTTGGTAACGTTTTCCAGTGAGTTGACCAACCTTGGCCTAGAGTAAATCTAACTGTTTTGCCTGCCAGTTAACATCCAAATGTTCATTTAACATTTGTGATGTGATCAAGCTAAATGAGTCGTTTGTCGTTTGTCGGAAATATCAGTATGGAGAAACAAGGCAAACAGGCCAACAGGGGTGAAATTTTCAACAACAAAACATTTGTAAATTTAAATGCCAAAATATATGTTACTTCCTTCCTGATAAATAACTTCAAAAAGGGGTTAAAATTAGCATTGAAAGAAAATGTGCCGATGTTGTTTCAATAAACAACTGGACTTTAAACCCCCTTTTCTCAGTTTCATTCTCTCGCATCTCTTGGTGTTTCTATTTTCACATTTTTTGAACCTAAGGTGGTATCCACATGGGGTTTTAACAGTAATAAAGCATAGATTATGCTCTTTTTCAAATGTATAAACAAAAAAATATTACCGTGGTCGACAATTGCCTCATTTTGCTTGATTGCATCACATTTTGTTCTAATGATTATTGACTGCATGATAATGTATTATTATGGGGAACCATGATAGATAAAATTTAAGGATTTTTTATCATCTCTAACACACAATCGCTTATCAGTCATTGTTCAGTTCACCAAAGACTCGGGAACTTTGATCAATAGAAGCATTTTCTTAGCTAAGAATGCTACAAGATTTTATTAACTAAGACCCAAGACAACTTTAAGAAAAGATTACTGGCAGCTACATACCACAATGCCTGTAAGGTCACTGCTCTCAAAGCGAATAATGGCAATCTCCAGACTCTTGTACATAGCTGTGCTGATTCTTTGAGTGATCAGACGATTCAAATCAATTGAGCGACCCAACAACTATGACAAGAAAACAACAATTCAAAAAGGATTTGAAACTTTGCATGATGGGAGTACAATCAAGTGAGGTTTGCAGTGACACCGCATGCATAAATCTCTTGTGAGTAGTGGTGACAACTCAAAGCATTCTCCTGAAGACGATCAGAGCATACTGATTGAAATGTTGAGTTGTCAAACCACCGGTTCTTCTCAGAACCACCACTACTCACAAGAGATTTATCCAAATGGTGTTACCGCAAACCTCACTTAACAATTCAAGAATGTAAGAACTCAGTAAAAAGAGAAGCAGGTAGTTCACATTTTTTACCAAGGGCGACAAAAACATCACTACATTTGTAACATGATTACATTTGGGGGTTTTTTACAACCAGGAGTGGAAAAATAACCATGTTTCCGATTAACAAAAGATGGTATTTTTTCAGTGTGTAAATGTCCCAAAATTGTCAACTGTTGATAGGGAAAATAAGTAATTAGCGATTTGGATTGGAATAATGTCTATTGATTTAGATTGGAATAAGTTCTGGTACAATGACTTGCTCAGCCAAAAGTGAGCGCTTAAATTTGAATTCCTCCAACTAGAGACAGTTGACAAGTCACATGGTTCAGGTCAAGCTTTTGCGTAGTTATGAAAGAGACGGTGAACACCTGTGCACGATTCTGAATGAATGCGTATGACACAATAATACCAAGCTTTGCCCATCTGGAGGCTGCAGTACAGAATGCTTGCATCGAACCATGTGACTTAGCAACACTGTCTTTAGTCTGGGGAATCCAATTTGAGTGTCCACTTGTGACCAATTTGGGTGTCCACTTGACAGAGTACGCAGCCCCAGTATGGAATGCAGGGCTAACTAGAGCTCATGTCAACAAATTGGAGATTATCCAAAAGCGAGCTCTTAAAATTACTTGGGGCTTGGGTTATGTCAATTACGATCATGCGCTTATTAATTGCAATTTAGTGTCTCTCCATAACCGCAGAAAAGATCTTTGCATCAGCTTTGCAGCAAAGCTGAAAAATTCAGACGTGTTCCGTCAGTGGTTACCCAAGCCACGAGGTTGTAGTGTGCAATATCAATTAAGAAACAGTAACAATCTTTCCGAAATTAAGTGCAAAACGAACAGATACAAAAATAGTCCGATGCCTTACTTTGTCAGTATTTTGAACCAAGTATAAATTTCTCTTTTTAAAGTGTGTGCTATGTTTTTTTGTTTCCTGGATGTATCTTGGTGTAAACCCGTTGCTTTTTTTAAATTAGTAATTTTATGTACATTGCAATGTTTTTAAAAATTGTATTGTAAACTTTGTGGCAGTTTAGCCCCTGGGCTACAAATGCATTGTTTTAATAAACCAGAAATAATAATAATTAAAAAAATCAAGTCACTGTACCAGATATTATTTAAAATTGAAATGGCTATTGAATGACTATTTACCTGTAGATGTCTCTGTCTGAGTAGAGTCTCATATCTGTTAGCAGGAGGGTAGGCTATGCCGATACCGTAGATCTCACACTCGGTACGGAAGCGCTTATCCAACAAAATGCTGTAACAAAGAAGTCATCAATACTCTTAGTATTGGGGGGAAAATCGTCTCCTCCTATCAAATGTATGTGTTCAAACTGAGGCAGATGGGAAAATAGTCTGGCCCCTTTAATGCATTTATTATCAGTGCTGCTTTCATACTGACAAACAGGGAATCCAACTAAGGTGGTTGCAAAGATCTTTAACAATGTTAATTGCCCAATTTTAACTTGTTCTACTGGCAATTACAAAAAAAACCATTAGATCCATTAAATTATCTAACAGTGTTTAGATAAAAGTACATTACTTTGTTAATATGTACACTTTTATTAAAAAAAAGAAAATGGCTTGTCACACTAATATTAGGCACCAAAACCTGACTAAAACTCTTGTTATAAAATGTCACCAAAAGAAAACGTTTCAACATATAATTTTAAATGTTAATTTGTAAAAATTCTAGCAAATATTTTAGTGTGGCAGTTTTATGGAAAAGGGGGTTACCTGGCAGCCAGTGCTTTGTAGTGGGCAAAGATCTGATCGCTGAGTTTGTAGACAAGCTGGTCAAAGCACAGGTTCACCTGATCAAAACGAACAAATAAGCACACAAAAAACCCAAATGTATTATTGAAGCTTGGAGGATGAATCAATAAATTGTCAAATCTATGTGAATGAGTCTTATCCTACATTGAATGTACACATCTAGAACCATGGAAACTATCTGCAGTTCAAATTTGAGTTTCAAAGACATCCAACCACCAATGTGCACAAACTGCTTGTAATTGGCCTAGTGCATCGGTCTCAAGTTCCGGTGTTCTGATCCTCACAGTTGTGCCCTTGAGCAAGAAACTTATTGAAGATTATTGCTTTGTCCTTTGGATGGTACGTAAAGCTGTTATTGTTCCTGTTTGTTGTGTAATGCACATTCGAGAACCCAGTACACTTATCGTTAAGAGAAGGGATTTGGTCTTGTGTTTTCTGGCATGGCTGGCTGCACCAAAGCACCTTGTAAATTCTTACAAGATGCTACAAAAAAATGGTTCTCATAATTCTTAGTGTTGTTTTTCTGATGCAAAAATTGAGCAAATACCAGCGCCGTGAGCGCCCATCTGTGGGGAATATGGTGCTTTATAAGTCTTCACCATTCTCATTATCACTGTACATAACTGAATCTGAAAATTGATCAAAACTCATGAAAACATCTAATTTATTTATATACAAAAAGATCATTCCCAATTTCAGTTGTTTTACTTTAGTGAGAAAATAGAATTAGCTGTTGCAAACTGCTTACCAACCAAAAGGACAATATGTATAAATGCAAAAAATAGTTAATGGCCTGACGTTTCGACCCTATCAGAGTCTTTCTCAAAGGCTTTTTTTGTATTTTACTTTATTTATAGTTACAACTTTTATCTCACCTCTGCTTCAATTTCATCATAGAGAAACTGTTTCTTGAATCTAGTCAAAGCATACTGTGCGCTGTCACTGTACAGATCCAACGGGTATAGGATATACCTGACAAGAACAACAGTGCACAAGGTCAACACTTCATATTCTAGCTTCACATTGTTCAAAAGGGACACTAGGTGGCAGCAGACTTACCAGGTCAATCCATTGTTCATGGAAATGTGTGCATGCTCAGAACTATGTAAACAATGAAAATTCACTAAGTCTGCTGTCAACCAATATTCCAAAATCAATCATTCAAGAATTTCCAATCATCAAGAAAATATTTCTAGCAAGTAACACTTAAAGGTAATGGACACTTTTGGTAATTACTCAAAAAATATATTAGCATTAAAAATTACTTGGTAATGAGCAACGGAGAGCTGTTGATAGTACAAAACATTGTGAGAAACGACTCCCTCTGAAGTAGCGTAGTTTTTGAGAAAGAGGTAATTTCTCACTTAAATGTTTTAATCTGAAAAAGACTTCAGGCCTGAAGCCTTTTTCAGGCATCTGAAAGCACACAAACTTGTGGGTGTTTTTTCTTTCATTATTTTCTTGCAACTTCGATGACCAAATAAGCCCAAATTTTCACAGGTTTTTTATTTTATGCATATGTTGGGATAAACCAAGTGAGATTACTGGTCTTTGACAATTACCAACTGTATCCAGTACTTTTAAAGCTGATAAAAATAAAATCAATAAATAAACTACAAGAATAAAAACAAATTTCCTGGCCATAAGCTTAATTAGATCCATAAAAAATACTCCACTCATTTGAAGTTTGGCCAGTGTCTTAATCTACAGCTACAGCTACAGCTGCAGCTATGGCTATGGCTAGATTTCCACATCATTCTGCGTTGAAGTATAGTACATCCTTAACAACCCCCCTTAGCAACAGTAATAGCCATAGCTTTAGCCGCCAATTCGGATACAGTTTAGCATTCTTACTCTTGGTAATATTTTCCAGCGAGATGACCAACTGATTAAAAACATCTAACTGCACGGATTGAGTAAGTTTAAGATACAACCTGGGAAGCGGAAGGAGAGGGATCACCTTAAGGGGATGTGACTTTTTATTTCAATTATCAAGTTAAAAAACACAGTTTCCCTTGTGGTAAACTTGGGTTTGATCCCTGGCAACACGGTAGTTACAGGTTGTATGGTTTCTGACTGGCATCCACATTCATTCATTTATTTTTTTGATTCATTTAGGTTTATTATTCAACCGAATAAATGCACGACAGTAGTTCAAAAGACTAAAATTGACGTGTTTCCATTTTGTTAAACGACAAAAGTTTGTAAAATTAAAAAGAATAAACCTCAAGCGATAAAACCTTAAAAAAGGAGAAACAAACACAGTGGAACAAGATACTAGATAGCACAAAAAGCATCGTTCAATTTGCTGATGACTAATTAGACACAATTTAGGTAAGCAAAGAATGGAATTGAATGGACCTCACAGCTGCAGCAAAACTTAACCACAGTAAAAAGTTCAAACAATTCAAAAGCACACTTACGTAAAAAAAATTGATATACAGTGTATTGTACTACAAGTGACCAAACCTGCAACCCCAAGTTTTCCAATTTTAAAAATATTGACTTGCTGTCTTAAATACTTAATGACAAAGTAAAGCCTCAATTAGTTACAGTTTATTATTTATTATAACAGTCTCACCAATACTGGAACACTAGACATTTTATATCTCTGGGTTCTTATTTGGGGCAAGTGAATGTGGTGTGAGTTTCTCAGTCCAGTACGGAGAGTGCTTGGCGTTCAGGGGGAACAAGTCTCAATGCCGGGAAGAAATTATGATAGATTTTGCAAATTCTGTAAGTATTTAAAGGCATTGTACACGTTTGGTAATTGTCAAAGACCAGTGTTCTCACTTGGTGTATCCCAACATATGCATAATATAACAAGCCTGTGAAAATTTGGGCTCAATTGGTCATCGAAGTTGCAGGAAAATGATGAAAGAAAAAACACCCTTGTTGTACAAATTTGTGTGCTTTCAGATAGGAATAAAAGGCTTCTAGCTAGAAGTCTTTTATTATTTTAGTGAGAAATTACCTCTTTCTCAAAAACTACGTTACTTCAGAGGGAGTCGTTTCTCACAATGTTTTATACTACCAACAGCTCTCCGTTACTTGTTACCAAGTCAGTTTTCATGCTTATATATATTTTGAGTAATTACCAAACGTGTACGATGCCTTTAAGTTCTTCTCAAGGCAAGGGAGGAAATACCATAATCTATTAAGAGATCCTCATAATGATGCCGGTCAGGAAGAGTGATGATTCGAAGAGCTCTACGTTGTACCCTCTCAATACTAACAGGTTGCTGATTTGTTAGATTACTACTCCACACACGAACAAAGATATTGACAAAATAGAAAGAACACCAACATATGGTCGGATAGCTCAGCTGGTAGAGCGTCGGCACATTAATCCAGAGGTCACGGCTTCAACTCCCGCTCTAGTCATTCTTTCTTTGAGCAACCCAAAATTTATTGAAATTTACCCAGTTTCCCTTGTGGTTTATTACTTGGTGATTAAAAATATAATGGCAATTGTCATTTTAAAAGGACAGATATACAAGCATAAGTGAAGGTGAGAAAGTTAGTGTACATGCACAAATATTGATTACAGTTGAATACTCTTGGTTTTCATGGACTCCCAGTGTCTTTATAGGGGTTAGAGTCATTGCTGACAAAAAGGTCTGAAACTAGAATCAACATTTCAGCAGGTATATTAAAATGGTGGCATTTAAACTTTCCAGTTACTCCACAAGTTAAAGTTTTCAAGGAGCTTCTGTGAACAGTATCCTCAGAACTAGAGAAGTAAATCAAAGAGCAGAACTTCTTTATATCAGAAGAAAACAACAGCTACTCTTTTTAAAAACATGTGAATTCAAATAAAGGTCTAAAAATGTCTCCTCCCTGTATTTACTTACTCCATCATAGCCGGGTCTTTAGTCTCCAGGATGTGGTCAGTCAGAATCCATGGCATTGACATGTCAATGGGAAACTGTACAGGAAATTAATGAGAGAAAAAAACCTTAACAACAAAAGCACAACCAAGGCAATCGTGCTTGTTTTAAGATACATTTACGGGTGTTTTTAACATCGGTAATATCGTCAAGAAATAAATGAAAAACACTCAAAGCAACTGCTGCTTCATTTCAGTTAGAGCACAGCAGGCTTTCATTTGATGTATTGTTTGTGTCTTTTAAACATTATGATTCCTGAGATCGAATGTGTAAATGCTATGAGACATTTCAGAAAGAAGTATAAGAAAAAAAATTATAATCTTGACGAAAACAAAGGTGATTTTGGCAGATGGTCGAAAACCCCCAATAATGACATGGTATTTGGATTGACCTGGTAAGTCTGCTGCCACCAAGAGTCCCAAAAGTTGGGGGGGGGAGGGAGGCAAAATTATTCAAAATACAATATGGAAAACGGTGCCTTCAGCATAAAACACAATATTAAAAATACATAGTTTCCTCCTGGATACACCACTGTCTAGATCCCTGGCAGCTATCCTGTCACTATTAAAATAATGATAATGCTACAGTTCTTATATAGCACTTTATCACACCTGTTGGCGTCTAAAAGCGTTTTGGGGTTTTTCTTTCTACAAGGTATGCAGAGCCATGTTTGAATTGTAAGACCCATTTATCAATATAGCACCATGTAGCGATTTTATATTGGTGCTGTGGCGCACTCTGCAGTCAACCATCCTGTTTGTAAGTCATTGCGTCACACTCATGCATATCTGCTGTAACACCAACGTTTTTGCTAATTTTAGCGCAGTGAATGGTATATATCTACAACTATATAGGATTGAAACAAACAGTGGGTTCCAACAACCAATTGTATACAATCCCTTGCACTACTGTATAGTTGAAGTGAGTACATATAGTATAACTATCCAATTGGAAATGGAGCCAAGGTTTATACTGACCTGGATACGATCTCCCATTGTCATCTCCAGGAAGAACTCTCGATACCACAGCTGGGACAGATCACAACACTGCTGTAGTGTCTCTGAAAAATGCAAAACACAGAAAATATGGAACTAAACAGATGCTCCAGCAAAACCTTTCAGTATTAATTATAGAACTATGTATCAAATATCAATCAACAATAAAGTGTTTAAAAGAGATCAACATTGATAGAGATAGGATTTACGGCATTGCATGGTGAGGTATCGATATAAATTTGGTTTGCGGTAACACCATGTGTATATCTACTTGCTAGGTAAATTTTTTTCTTAGAGAACTGAATTGCTTTTTTATTCTACTGCCGCAGAGTAGAATATTGGAATTCGGAAGACTTCTCAGTTCTGAAAAGAACTGTCCAGCTTACTACCACCTGGGCGGGAGGTAGGAAATCGGGCAGGACTACTACTTTCGCCATGTGGATTGGGGGGCTTGCTCTAGTCATCGTCAGGAGACATTGATAGAATCGGGAAAAGTTGTATATTTCACTGAAGTTAATAAGGCCCTCAAGATAGCCAACAATCCCGAGAGAGAAAAAAGTCCAGAACACAGGAACATTTCCGGCTAAGTAGATTTGAGAGTCCAATAAGATCAAGACTTTGGGATCAGGCCTACCTGAGAAATTGAGGAGATGCTTGTAGAAGAAGGACCTCTTGTGGAATTCATCAATGGCCTCCAAGGAGGACCCATCTAGCTCCTTGCGGAGAGTCTTCTTGCCTGTGCCTCCTTTGTCTGCTATCAGTGACTCCAACATAGTACGGATCATATACAGCTAATGAGGCAAGTCACAAAAACCCTTGAATTATATTCCTACAATTCATATTCAGTTTTAAGTCTTCTGAGATTGTAGTGGTCTGCATCTTTTCCTTGTTGACCCAATATCACCTGACATCATCACGCCTGATAAATTCTTGGTTAAGCCATTTTTGGAGTCAGATTCTCAATGTGTTGCTGTGAAGAGTGTTACCTAAAATTAGGCTACACACCATACCTGACACATACCATGTCTTTTACATGCAATTTGACTCCCAAAATGGCAGGCTATGGGCTGCGTGTGACGTCAGTGCAACAGGGTCTTATATGCCCAGACAGAGTGAATTCTGATATTAAACATTTCTTATTCCAATGAGTGTACTCTTATTTTGTCACCAAACGAAGAGATAATTTGGCATGTTTGTGAAACCTAGTGCCACTGAAGAAAGGCAACATCAAATATAATAAAAATTGACTAAAGATTTTTCCTGAAACGGTAATACCACTTTACTGTATGGGGAACATGGACAGCAGCCGGGCAAATTCAAATTCTATGCATCTTTTCAAAATAAATTATATTAAAAATAACAAATATCAATTACAAATACAATAAAACACCTGGTATACAAAAATTAATAAAAGTAAATGTCTACATATATGAAGAGATGAGACAAACAGATAAGGAGAGAATACATTCAGCAAATGTTAACCTAATTTGGGGTTGAAAAAAGAAAAATTGACTAGAGTGGGAGTTGAACCTGCGACCTCTAGATTAACGTGCCGGCGCTCTGCCAACTGAGCTTTCTCACCCATCTCATTGGGGGTCTCCCTATTTTGCCAATATCTTTGTTCAGGGTGCCAGTCAGAAGTCATTTAACCTGTAACTGTCATAAAGCCAAGGATAACACCCAAGTTTACGATACAGCCTGGGAAGTGGCAATAGAGGGATCACCTTAAAGGAATGCAACTTTTTACTTCAAATATCAAGAAATTAACCACAAGGGAAACTTAATAGGTAAATTGTACATAATTTTGGGTTGAACAAAGAAAATTTGATTAGAGCGGGACTTGAACCTCGAACCTCCGAATTTATGTGCCGGTGCACTACCAACTGAGCTATCTAGCCCCCTAAAAAGATGTTTAACTTACCTGTGTACTTGAGGGTCCCACGGTCCTCCTGGGTATCTTGAGGCTGTACCCAGTTTTAGGGTCCTTCTCCCCTTTGAGGCATGGGTCATCCTTGGGCTCAGAACCATTCTCCCAGTCACAGCATGTCTCACGTACAGCACGGATAATCCTGTCAGAGTTTCAACATTATATAGGAAAGCCTTTGAGAAAGACTCTGCTAGGGTCGAAATGTGAGGCCATTAGCTTTTTTGGGGGGGGGGGTGGTATATAAAAGCGTTACGCTTCAAGCATTTTAACTGAAGTCCTTATTATTCAAGGGACCTACAATTAAGTTAGATTGAAATCAATTTCATTTGAATTGGTCATCCACAAGGAGAGTTGACTTCTTAATAACATGTAAACTAAATAATAAACACAAGTCAACTAACCAGATATACATGGATAATTAAATAGTTACACAAAAGAATAGAAATAACAGTTTAGTTAACAGTAAGACTTAGACAATTTCTCTTAATCCAACAGAATCCAAAAAGCATATAAAAGAAAAATAATTCAGAGGTTCAGACAATGATAAATTGGTGTGCAAGATCCAATACCAAGAACGTCAGTGGAGCTTTTTTATATGCAATATTATATGAATATCCAAAACACCAAAAAATATCCAATATCCAGAAGTTCCAAACCAGGGATGAGATTTGCCAAATGTGAAAATTCCTGAACAATGGGTTGCGGACCTCAGTTGATGATACAATTCAGGAGGTTTACAGACTGTGTGCATGACCAGAAATACCCTACTCAAATTATGTCATGTGCATAAGGTCTGTACAATGCAGTATTAAACAAAATGAGCTAATATTTTTCTTAGTAAAGAGACCATGTTCATAAACTTTGAACCAAAAATTACCTTAAACATTTCAACGATGATACCCCAGGCTATAAAAGCAGTCTAAAATGTCTACAAATTTTTTTTCAAACTAGGTGTTTGGTGATGTTAGTTTTCCACTTACGTTTCAATGAGCTTCTTCTTCTTCTTAATAGCCGTGCGGAGACCGTCTCGGATGGTTTTCTGTGCAAAGTCTTGCATCTCGGCGTACGTTGTGCGCAGGATGGCTTCCTGAAACACACTCTCCATGCGTGTCATTAGCACCTGTAGGCCCTTGATCATGGCAATGACTTCAATCAGGGCAAACTTCTCACTGCTGCTGTAGTTGTAACGAGTTGCCTGTCATAATCAAAATAAAACAAATTATTGGAGGCATTTATAATTTTTTTCTGAAATGTATCAAACCTAGGGAAACTACTACTAAACCCTTTTACACCAAAGCATTCCTGGAACCATAACAATCTCTATCTATGAAGCAAGCAGACAAAGCCAGGTACACATCGTCGTGTGAATGTAGTGTAATGAATATGAGCTTGGGTTCTCCTTTTTCTTCCGTGCGGAAGGGTTGTGAATAATATTAATAAATAAGCCGTTGACCACCAATTGAAAGAACTTGACGACGCAATAAATTGATCTGTAGTCTAACAAGGTTTTATTAATAGCTCCGCTCCTTTCCAGTATCTTCCCCAAACTGACTTCTTATTCTTACATTCCTTTATTTTATTCCCATCTTTGTTATTCCTCATTTTCTAAATCAAAATATCATTACAAAGAAACCAACCGCGCACGTGCTTGCGCTTTGCAATTAGCTCACGCTTTGCAATTAGCTTGCGCTTTGGAATTAGCTTGCACTTTGCAATTATATCCCGCAAGCGTTTGATTACTTTTCAGATCACTACAGTAAGGACATAACGAAAAGTCACTGGAGAAAGGGCGTAAGCAATTATTGTGCAACATTGTGTTTTAAAAACAAACTGAGTGTGAAAGTTTGATCGTTTCTGCCATTCTAAATAAAAATAATAATAACAATTTGGCAGGCTAATCATCCTTACTCACAGCTGAGAAACTGAACTGCGAAGGACGCGGCTACAACATGTTTGAGCCACAGGCATACAAGGGTGCCTTTGACCGCCAGCCACATTCACCCATATATGACCACGGAGCACAGCCTGAGATCGAAAGTGTTTGATTTTTCCAGAGGGAAGTATGTGTTGTAAATATTGCATTGGGAATACAGATTATTAATAAAAAACAGTTTAATTATTGTTATTTTTCAAAGGAAATTGAAACAGCATCCTCACCTTTTCGTATTCTTCAGCTGTGTCTGGTATCTTAGGATTAGTGCGTTTGTCAGCTGGATGGATCAACTTCCAAGAAAACTGATATTAAGAACAAAATAAAACACAAATAAAAACAACAATATTAACACTTAGTTCTTATACAGCAGACCCTGAACTGGGTATTTTCAAAACGGCGGAATGGAATTACCTGGCTTCCAGTTGTTTCAGAGCCTGAATGCCATGGAACCTGCATTTCACAAAGACCCTGAACTGGGTATTTTCAAAACAGCGCACTGGAATTACCAGGCTTCCAGGTTTTTTCAGAGCCTGAATGCCCTGGAAACCTGCATTTCTCAAAGACACTGAACACAGTATGGAAACAAAATGAACAATATTTGCCAAACTACCCGGTCCACATAAATAAAATGCTGAGTAGACCCGACTCTATCATCACTTTACATTACTTTACTTTACTGCACAGTGTATGAAGCTTGATTGAAAAATAATCCCGACATACCAGCTCAGTGACCAACGAAGTCCATTTAGATAGTAAGCACAGTCCCTTAAGAGCCAGGTTGTGCAGTTGCTTATTCTCTACTTCAGAGCGCCCGGTGTTTTTCATTGCTGTGGTCATCTCCTACAGTCACAGGACATACATGTACAGGGTTAGGCAGTGTAAAACATGTTTAACTAGGAACTTTGCATGGTGGAGATACAATCTAGTAAGGTTTTAGGACATGAAATGAGGAATGTTCATAATACCAAACTCAAAAACATGGCCATGTGGTGAGAAAGGAACTGTGTAATGATGTGTTCTGTCATCATGGTCTTTCCCCAGAAGTAAAATTAAAAAGTTTTACAGTGGCATCATGTTAACATCATTTAGAGGTTTGCTAAAAAAATGAACTTGGGTGTGTCATACCAATACTTATATAGTTGCGCTTCAAGACATCGCGTGCGCATAATTTGCGGTAAATAGCACCCGAACCGGGCAATATACTAAACATTTTTGACTGGTTACAGCGCCCTCTCATGATATGAACAGTGAACAGCAACTAAAAAACTGAACCATGGGAAACTAAAACGGTTGCAAATGAGTTAATTGTTGAAATAAAACAGTTATAAAACCCTGAAAAGATTCTTTTCTTATTTCATATTTTGGACCGAGGTGTGTTATAAAACACATATGGACTGGCATAATTAGGTCACTAGTGCACTTCTATCCCCCTCGATCCTGTGAGCGACCAAAAGAGGGACCATTTACCCTGGGGGAGGGGGGGGTGATGTTATCTAGTGACCTCATTGCCAGTTCATATGTGTATAATCTTACAGTACGCTCTAAAAATTTGATACAAATATTGATTCTTCTGAAGAAATAAACTGCTACTTACAACACTGTATCTGATGAAGAGGACAGACCTCAATGGAACTAAACATAGCAGACAATGCGGGGGTCGAAGGTTTGAATCCCACCTGAGTAATATGCCCGTGGATTCTTTTCTGCAAGACTTAAACAACACCAAGTCTACAGTGCTTATCGCACATTGATGTAATGGTAAAAATATAACAATACAACGTACCTTGTTGCTATGACGGGCAAGCTGGCTGATGTATCTTGTGTGGTCCTCACGTATCGATGAGAGGTGCTCCAGTAAATTATATTGGGAGCTATTGCTGGAGTCGCAATTCCATGAAGACTTATGAGCCTCATAGTTTGGACTCTTCTTGATGTAGGAGAAGACTGGGATCTGGATGTCACCGTAAAGGGGGACAACTTCCAGTTGCTGAAAAGTGAAAGGTAAACAGATGACTAAGAATCAGGAAAAGTTGTATTAACGAATTGGAAATCCCTTGTTGCTGTAAGCAAACTAAAGCTGAGCAATTTTAGAGTCGGTTAACCCAAAGTGAATACCTGTCAGGTACCCAGGAACCCAGACACTTATGGAAGGAACTTTGGAAGTTGAACTTTACTAAAAAGTATGGGCAGATAGTTTGGATAACTTTGAATGTTTGTTACTTAATCTACCATTTGTTAATATGTTGAGCCAACTTCAAATAAATACTTGTATCAATAAATTGTAAGAATAAAGAAAAAGTCTCATAAAACATGTTACCAAAAAATTATTTCACCTAAGGTCCGTTGATGTAAACATTTTTTTATTGATTTAGGTATGGAAAGTTAAGAACGAGTAGTCGATATATCAAATCTTATAATGACATTTCACGAGATTCGAGCTGCCTCTAGCTACTGGTGGTCTAGTGGTGAGACATCTGCTCTAGAATGGCAAAGGTCGTGGTCGTGACTTTTTGTATTCATAGGACAGTTGAGGCATTTCCCTAAACCTCCCTAGAAAGAATTTTTTTTTGTTAAATAAGTATGGTCACAGTCGTTTTTCTGAAGCACAATCAGTTGGAAAGCTGTTATGTATTGGCTGGTCATCGACCCACCCCTGGTCGAACAGACCGCATCCCGAAGTGAGATGACAATGCAGTATAAATCCATCTTTACAAAATCTTGGCTGGTATGTGTAAGGAGCAGGTCATTGATAAAGGCATAAGGCACAAATCCATCCATCCTTTCATTATTTGCAGTGCTTTTTCACCGGGACCACCTAACCATATCCACAGGGACTCGGTGAACCAATTGCCTGTGTACGCGCAGCCCGCCACAGTGCCTCACCACACGTGGTGTGCTGACATGACTACAGCCAAACACGCACAAAAACTCCAATGCCACTAAATAATAATAATAACTAGTTCTTACATAGCGCATTTTACAATAACGTATCAATGCGCTTTACATTAGTGCCCTGGTCATTTGCCAGTAACATTCCTTTAATCTTTCTCAGCTCCCTGGGGAATATACAGCCCGGGCTGCCATGGTGCTCAGAAGGCTTTTTCAAACACAGTATCAACCTCTACCCTCGCAGGTACCCATTTATACCCCTGGGTGAAGAGAAGCAATTATAGTAAAGCATCTTGCTCAAGGACACAAGTGTCATGACCGGGACTCGAACCCACACACCGATGACTTAACTACCAGAACTTTAATTCGATGCTCTTAACTGCCGCTGCATGCTGCGTAAGAGTTTTGCGCGCTATTGTATCCTCCGCAGTGAAATGGCTAAGCTTGAAAAAAATTTGGGGTTTTTAGGTTAATAAATAACAATGTATGTATAAATTCTTCAGGCAATGACAAACTTCATAACTGAATACTGATTCAAACATGGTTTCATCCTTTTGCCTGAACGGTTTTTGTGCTTGTTTTGTTTTACTTTGTAAAAATGATTATAGGATTATAATCTGCAAAGAGGAATACTATTAATAATTCATCATACCTTAAATATCTTGTCGATTCTGTTCAGGTTGATGCGTTTCTTCTGGTCTAGCTTATAGATATTGATTTCCTTGCTATCCAAAAGGAACAGACCAAATGCCAACACCTGTGAAAGGACAAACAAATAAGCTGGGTTTTCAAGACATCCAAGGATTCTGAGACCAAAAGTGAAATTCTAAAATAACTTGTGGGTTACTTCTCTAAAGCATTTTTTTCTTGGTTTTAGCAACCTAACCCTTCAGCCCTCAAACCACCCAAAACCCCAATGACTGTCAACCCGCTTTTGTATACATTAGGAATACCAGAACGTTAACACGCCTGGACATTCTATTGTGTAGTGTGCACAGTGCATGTACTCATCATGCAATGCTTTGTTTCCCCCGTACAAAGAGGGAAAAGGGTACAGGAATTCATACTCAAAATCTCCCTTTCTCCAGGGGTGTTATTGTGTAATCCACAATCCAGACCTTCGTCCTTTTGTTATACAAATAAGGATGACGAGAGACCGGTAGGCTGCCACCATTGTTTATTGTATTTGACACAGTGGGAGGTAAGTCCGAGCGTTCGGATATCTAGCACACCATGGCCAATCCATGGCCGATTATCGGTTGCGGTTCACAGCCAGGGTTTTGCAATTCACAGTGAAGGTATTTCATATTTTGTGGGATCGTTGTCGTCTTCACTTTTCTAGTCAGGGTTTCATTGTGACAATGATATTCTCAAAAACAAATTATTCCATAAGTTCCGCAAAAATTAATCCCGTCCCTGAGCACGGAAACATTTTGGAATCTGGTGCTAAGTGTTTAAAGAGAAAACAAAAAAGGGAAGTGTGTGCCCTCTTTTAATCTATGGATTCCTCAAGCCGGCCTCAGGTCGACCTACGATTTTCTTGCGCACGCACGATGTCCCAAATACTCACAGGTCGACTCGGATTGGTTCCCGACCGTCGGGATCACGTCGTACAAGTTGAACTTGTTCTACTCTTGCGACTGTTAGTTTTTTCGAGCGGGGACTGTTTCAGATTGTCTTAAAATCATCGCAGTTACGCTCAGGTCGTAAATAATCGCCGACTGAAAAGTTCCCAATGGTCTTAGCTCAGGCGCAGTGTGATCCTGAAAAGTCAGTCGCCGACTGTTTTTTGTTGACGCAAGGTCGACCTGAGGCCGGCTTTAAAAGCAAGACATTAAATCCCCTTCAATCCTAGTAGGTATTTTGTTAACTGCTGGTCCAACCTTACCTTAACCAGTACGTGCTTCTCACTGGGGACCACAAATTGGCGCGCTTCGTACAACTCCATACACAGGTTGATGATGTCCATCATGAGCTCCTCATACCCATCAATCTTTGTCAGGTTCTCCTTCAGTGTCTGGGTGATCTTATCATTGTTGGCCAAGAACATCACTACCTCCTGGGACTCACGGAGAGCGTTTGGGTCAGCCATGACTCGTAGGAACTGAGCTGCCCTGTAAAATGAAGGTTTTGAAGACAACTTAATCTTTTGATAAAGTAAGGCCGCATCCGAATTGGCGACTACAGCTACAGCTACGGCTGTTGCTAAGGGTGTTGCTAAGGACGTCCTATTCTTCAACCCATGATGACCCGGAAATCTAGCCGTAGCCATAGCTGTAGCTGCCAATTCGGACACGGCCATTATCTCAAAGTAAAGCCCTACTCTTGGTAACATTTTCCAGCAAGTTGGCCTGCCATTTGAAACCAATCAACTGTCTGTGTTGTGTATGGTGGCACAGCTGTGCACAGAACTACCAGTGTTGTACATATGCATTCACCACATGATATGTATTAACCACTTGACATCGAATGAGGTCTTATTGGGCAAAACTGCTCAAAACTGACAAATGGTGGACGCTTATACGTTTCAGAACAGTTTCTTGTGAGTTGATGTATAATTATGTCGGTCATGCCATTGTACAGTGTGTGCACAAAGAGACACAGAAGGTGCTGGAATTCATTCTCCAAATCTCCCCATTCTGGGGGTTATTGTGTAGTTTCCAATTTCGGACCTTTGTCCTTTTGTTGTACAAACAAGGATTACAATAGATTGATAAGCTACCACCATTGTTAATCATTGTATTTGAAATATAATATAATAATATAATAATATAGTCTTATATAGCGCACGTATCTACCAAGAAGCTACTCAAGGCGCTTGAACAGACAAACAGTAAGTTTTTCCCGCAAGGTATACGGGGCTACATTTTTTAAGTATGAGACCTATTCCTTTACATAGCACCATGTAATGGTTTACAAGGTGCTGTGGCGCAATATGCTGCCGATCAAACAAGGAACACCGGGGCGAACCCCGTCTCTTTACGATAAGTGCACTGGGTTCTTTTACGTGTATTACACAACACACGGGACCTACGGCTTAACGTCCCATCCGAAGGACGAAGCATGTGGTTAAGTGTCTTGCTTAAGGACACAAGTGTCACGACTGGGATTCGAACCCACACTCTGCTGATCAGAAACACCAGAGCTTGAGTTTGGTGTTCTTATCCGCTCGGCCACGACACTCCACCATATGGGAGGCAAGTCCGAGATTCCAGCATACCAGGCCGATAATCGGCCCGGCTTACGGCCAAGGTTTGGCCGATCCACGGTGAAGACCTTCCGTAATTTTCCAATTGTATCTCCGCCAAGCAAAGATTCAAAGCTTTACAATCTTTTACCTTCTGTATGCAGCATAGTCGTTCCTGATGCTAGCCTTGATGTTCTTAAGTGCATCTAATACAGCGAACATGTTAATAAGACGACCGAGGGTTAACAGGTACGACTCAGAAACAAAGTCTTTTTTCCTTTCCGAGTGACACAGACGTTTGACATCACGGCAGAACACATCTATGGCTCGTTGCTGGGGAATAAAAGATATTAGAAGAGTTCAAATGAGGAAATGGTTCTACATGTACTTTAGTCTGTAAGCTAAATGCCAGTTACTACACCCGGGGATCAGTACAAATTCTGGTCAGGCTGGCTAGTTTATTGCCTCCGACCACTACAATCCTACCCCCCAAAAATGGTTGTTGGACATCTCAGTTTTAGATGTGGGAGGAAAGCCCCCAACTAGGGAAAACCTACACAACCAGGTAGGAACTGAAAACCCAATCCACATGCGAGACTCAGATGTGGATTTAAACCGCGGTCCAAAAGACTCAAAGAGGTGAAAAGTATGGAAGAAACCTCTAGGCCAACCTGAACTAAGTTTTGGGGAACAATTTAATCGCATCTTGCAGTATCCACATAGCGAAAGTAGTAGTCCCGCCCGATTTCCTACCTCCCCGCCCAGGTAGTAGTTAATAAGAAGGACAGTTCTTTTCAGAACTGAGAAGTTTCCCGAATTCCGAATATTCTACTTTGCGGCAGTAGAATAAAACAGCAAGACAAGTTCTCAAAGAACAAAATCTACCTAGCAAGTACAATACACATGGTGTTACCGCAAACCAAATATTTATAGTATGTTTTCTGTTATAATCTTCTTCTTTTTTAACTCAACCAATCATGTATTTTATATTTAATTACAGTACACATCTTCAGATGAAGTGGTAAATTATCCCATAATAACCAAGATGAATCACAAAATGATCCACTCAGCATGTTCATATCTATACAAGTAGTAACAAGTACAGTGTACAGTGTGTTAATAAAATTACATACCTGGAAATACATGAAGTTGACCAGTTTGGTGACCTCAGGTTCAATAACCTCCACAAACTTCTGATAGATCTCCACACGGTTGCTTTGGTCATTTGATTTGATCTAATGACAAAAGGTGAAATACATAAAAAGCACGGCCCACTAATGCTAAATGTCCAAGCATTATGTTTACATGTACTCGCATGTACTAACTGTACTACTGTGGTCTGGCACACCGATGTGGTGATCACGTGAGGGCCAGTGGTAGAATGTCTGTTTGAGATCCAGGTTTTTTGAGCAAAAGTGAAACCATTAGTGCGGAGTGCTACATGTATCATGCACTATCCCAAAGAAAATAATGAGAAAACTGAATTTTGAATGGATTTTCTTATTGGAGATTGCCTGGAAATGGTTGCGTGTAAATTGCCTCGTGTGACATAGCCTCTGTGTGCTTTGTATTTAACTGAATCAACTACAAGTTAACTGAATCAAAGTTCCTCTTTGTGATCAGGTGATGTTTATACAAATTTAACTGAGCCTTAACTTTTACAAACCTTGTTTCGCAGAAAATAAAATTTAGCAAACTTATCTGGGGAACCAGCGCTACATGACATAACACTATTTCTGAGTAAAATTAATGTGTGCTTAGCAACTGTTTGTGCTTACACGGCTTTTTGAAAATTGGTCCCTGGTCTTCTGTGTTTGAACTTGCATGCTCTTGTCTTCGTCCTGACAAACATTCCAAAATTTTCAAAGAAATTTCTTTCTTCTAAAGCAAACAATTAAGTTTATACCTAGATGTTTTTAAAGACACTGTTCACAATAAAAACGTGTTGTTCCTCTTTTTGTCTGTTAATAATACTGAGTTCGTATATAGCGCTTTATCACACCCAATGGGCGTATCAAAGCACTCAGTATTTTTTTCCTGAGATACGTTTTTGAAGTATGAGACCTATTTCTTTACATAGCACCATGTAACGGTTTACAGGTGGTGCAATATACTGCCCATCAAACCAGGAACACCGGGGGGAACCCCTTCTATTACGATATGTGCACTGGGTTCTTTTACGTGCATTACACAACACACGGGACCTAAAGCTTTACATCCCATCCAAAGGACGCAGCAATAATAGTTTTAAGTGTCTTGCTTAAGGACACAAGTGTCACAACCGGGACTCGAACCCACACTCTGCTGATCAAAAACACCAGTGTTTGAGTCCAGTGTTCTTATCCGCCCCGCCACGACACTGTCAGTCTGAAACCTTGGTGTGAATCTGTGGATGGACTTACAGCAGGCATAGCCCTGGAGCAGCTTCTCCATGTGTACAGGTTGACCGCATAACTCTCTCCTTCTTCCAACAGTTTATTCTGTAATTGAACAACAATCCATACAAACATGACGTCTTCATATATTTATGTTTATACGCACACACAGATCCTTGTCGTTTGATTGGTGGAACATGTGTCACGTGTCATCCTTTATTTTGCAATGTGTACTGCCCTAATGCTCTAAAATTTAATAAAGGGGTCCTACTGTACATGGATAATTATAGGACACTTTGAAGGCTTCACATTGTCAAATAATCGTTTCCCGCCCATTTGTCTTGAGGCAAGGTCATTGCACGGCTGTTGGTTTTACATTGAACCTTCCCCGTTGTTAAGAAGGTTTTTTGGGGGGGGGTTTTCAGAGTGGGGGCTGGATGAGTTTCCGTGTCTATTTTGTGTTGATTGTGAAAAAAAATTCAAATGACAAGGATATGTGTGAATTATTTGAAACAAATACTGAATGCATTTTTTCGTGCATTGTCGCAAAATGTAATACATGTAACTCAGTGAAATCCTGCTTTTCAACTCCTGAAATCGGCCAGAGTTGCAGTTAGTACCCACTGTCACCTCGCTAAACGTGGATGGATTCCGCGTTCGTGTGAAAATACCGTGACAGTTGTTTGCTGTTTACTCAGCAAGTAGACACTGTATTCAGCTGAAACTTTCACATGTAACTTGTATTGTATACCTTTCTTTATAATTTTGCCTTTAAATCAGCATTTCGTTGATAAAAACCAATCTACGACCCTACTTTTAAAGTTTAGCATGATTCTCACAATGCAAATTAAGTTCTGATGTTCTTCTTTAACCTACATTGTACAGTGAATGTAAACTAATCTGCTTAATAGAAGTACATAATCTTATTCTTAAACTTCTTATAAAACTGACTGTTTAACTTTTCCAAACTGGCTTATGGTGGACGTTTACAAACACCCTCACTTTGGGAGCGCCCTCTATTTTTTGTTATCAGTTGGACAGCTATATATTCACCGGATATTCCATTGTTTAGCGTGCACAGCAGGCATGCACCTACCACACTTTGCTTTATTTCCCCCGTACAGTGAGGGACAGATGGTACTGTAATTCACACTCAAAATATCCCTTTTTTTCCCAGGGGTTATTGTGTTATCCTGATTCCAGACCGTTTTCTTTTAATACAAATGTGGCTCACAAGAATGGACAGGCTGCCACCATTGTTTATCATTGTTTTTTTGCTCAATGGGCGGTAAGTCCGAGTGTTCCGAAATTCCTGCATACCAAGGCAGATTATCGGCCGTGGCTTAGGGCTGAGGTTTTGCGATTCATGGTGAACCGGAATCCTAGTTCCTCAAAAGAGAACAACAAATCCTGGTGCTTATTATGAGAACCAAATGTTGTCTTTCCTTTGTCACGTCTGGGTTTCATTGTGACAACAATTTTTTGAAAGGAAAGTATACTCCGGAAGCTCCAAAAAGTTCAGAAAAATAATACCGGTTAAAGATGATCACTCACGCTGAAATCTTGTCCCAGCATGCAATAATTTTCCCCTACGATCAATCAATACATCTTTTTGTTTCCAAATGAAACGGGAAAGGCCCCCCCCTTGAGGTACAATTTCAATCATGCAAAACCAGACAACAAACTTCCTTTTGTATGAGGCATAGTGTATATTGACTTTATGCAATTTGTTAAGGGGATATAAAACCAGGCAAAAAAATGCGACAAGAACAAAAGCTCCATGGATCCTGCATGCCTTAAGAGCCAGCCAGTGTGCATTACAAAAACAGGGGAGGCTATTATTGCAAGAACAGCTTTTGTGTTCACACCCCCCCCCCCTAAAAAATGTGCTCAGTTTCCTTGTTCTGTTTTGTTTCCTTCAGGGATGTTTGCTCTATAAACCACTTTCAATAATATTTCTTTCTTTTCAATGACAGATTTCAGGATCTAACTGATACCTACATCCGCAAACCATCTAATGGTACAACTTTTAATGGATTAACGTGCCAGCGCTCTACCAACTGAGCTATATGTAGCTATATGTAGCCCTAATGTTGGCGGTCTCCCTATTTTTTCAATATCCTTGTTCGGGGGTGCCAGTCAGAAACCAATCAACCTGTAACTGCCGTGTAGCCAGGCATCACACCCAAGTTTATGATACAATTATGGGAAGCAGCAACAGAGGGATCACCATAAGGGGATGTGACTTATTATTTCAAACATCATTTTACTTTTAAAAGACTCAAATGTCCTCCACAATAAAAAATTCCATGAAATTCAGTCGTCTTAAAAACAGTTATGAAAAATATTGAAAAGAACCAGTTCATAGTGTATCAGGCCTGATAGTTCATTCTTGAAAAGGCAAGGCAGTTTCTCGCTGGTAAAGTGCATCTCAATGAGGAAAATGTAACTTTCTACATGAACATTTCCACAGGCATCAAGGCAATCAATGAACAGGGACATCTGGAGGCAATTGCCACCATTGCCTCCGTGAGGTATCACGCTTGTTGTGCCTAGCTTTTAAGATAAATTTTGAGTTGATCATCTGATCATGGAGTAAACAAAAATATTTAATACAAAACTGAAATAAAAACCACAAGACATCAAGTCAAATTTACCGATATCTCCATGGTTTGAGTCGACAATTTTGCGATCTACGGCCGTCGCGTCATGTGCATTGCATAGCGCAATCACAGAGCGCAATATACAAAGTGAAAACTGCAAACTGCGCGCGCTTTTGCTTAATCGGTAGATCAAAAGCCCTGCAAATTCTGCAGAGCGCTAACTACAAATTGCGCACAATTTTGTCAAGTTTGTTGCGCAAGTCCGTTGAATGCGCTCAACAGATGAAGGAACGTCAACAGAAGTTGCGAGCAGACGATTTAGACATCGTTTTAGCCGAAAAATTTTCCTTTTTAGAAATACTTTGGACCCAATCGAACCTCCATTATTAACCAGCAACATCTCCTGCATACCCCATGTGAGTTTAAAGTATACTAAAGAGGTCTTTCATAGATTTTGGAGCAGTTTTTTGTCACTCACTGTTGTTTTTGTTGAATTGAATCGGGGAAGTAGGGAATTTTTACACACTTGCCAAACATATCAGAATTTTAAAAAAATCGTAAAAAAAAAAAAATCCTGACCTACCTACCCTATTTCAGGATGGCATGTAATCGGCAACAGAACAATTATTTTGTTTGGCCTAAGCATGTAATGCAAATCGTTGTGGTTAACTGTGCAAATTAAGAAGCATGGTGGTTTGTACAGAAATAAATAAGGCACGTACACATACATGTATCAAATTCAGCATCCATATTAAAAAAAAGGAAAGGGACATGTTATGATTTCATTCGTCTGACGATACAAGTCAAGACATCATTCATGCTGGTGAATTTCCCATGCTTTTTTCAGTGGGTTTGAAATCCAGTCATCAGGCTTTTCGTTAGTTGTCTTCAATGCATCTTTCCACAAAACAACAACAACTCACAATGTCCTCTCTACTTTTGACACTTAAATATGCAACAACATCTGATAGACCCATTTTTTTCATGGTTGCTGGTAGGCTCTGTGAGAATGCAGGTTCCATAGGAACAGTCATCAATCAAGGTATGTACACGTATGTATAATTATAAACTGCAACATACAGTACATCATAATAACAATAATAATAATAATAAATAACAATTCAGGCACTTTGATATACTTGGTATGAAAATACTTCACACTTACTTCAAAAGAAAGAATATAAAAACAATATGATGAGGTATGTGGGAAAATTGGACTCAGCCAAACCCAATTGAAACGTGTACCCCCAAAAAAGACCATTTTGACATATTTGTGGCAAGTCAGTGGTGAACCAATGCGTAAACTACCAGAATGCTTCAATCTTTAGTGTGTGTGTCCAGAGAAATTATATTCATCTGTTCAGACCATTAGAAAAAGAATTGTGTCCCCCAAACACAGTTAAACCCATAACGCCTTCCGCTTAACGCCCCATCCTGCCACGTCGTAAAACAAATTCACATGGTGTCCTTGAGGGGCACCAAGGCCAAGACCAGGGGCAACAAAGGTCTTGGCTTCCGTGGCCTCCGTGTAAATCCAGGCCTGGGGTGGTGAAACAAGGCTAGACTTTTTAGCCATACATTAATTACTTTTTCTGAGTCAATACATTACTCACACACACCCCAAAAAACACAAAGACCAAGAAAGTAGCATTTGAAACATTAGTAAGCATCTAAAATTAACAATAAAGCTTCAGTTTCTTGTACTAAGTACGAAATGTAGTATATATGTAGGAAGGCAAATTTTGATACAAGCTTCTGGACAAACAACATTTAAGGCAATCTAATGTAACAAATTGAGGAGAAAAAAGTGATTGTGAAGTTACAATGAAACAAATACTGATGAAAACAGATTTATGTGGTAGATTTATAACAAATTTGTCTTAAAAATTATGATTGCACATATTGTGCAACCTTGTTGCGCACATTTACAATGTACAGAACCAATTTAGGCAATAAGCCATTTTGAGATATGATGGACTCATTACTAGGCACTACTTGGTTTGGGTAAATCTGTCTGTATACACCCAAACCAAACAATGCACTCTACAGTGTCCACCATACCTCAAAAAGGCTAATTCCATGGTACTGGTGACAGGAATCAGCAATCTGGTTTACTGAATGATTTTCCTGATTTGATATGTTGAAATTTGTTGTACCAATTTCTGCATCTACCAGCTGTGATCAATGAAATTACCGATCTGTCTGTTTTTATGGGTGCAAGATACAAAATTGAATCCAAAGTTCACTTAAGAACCAGTCAATGTCAACATGACAAAATATTTACAAGTTACTATATTTACCAGTTCAGAATGAACAGTTGCTTCCTCGATATACTTGGACATTCCCGTCACATAAGCCGTCCTGTCTTCAAAGTTGGTGTCAAAGTTGGCTTGGTATGTAATGGAGACAGCCGTAGCTTCAATACATGGCTGTTGGTCTGGTAGTGGTAACTCCTCAAGGAGGTCCACATTGGACAGGGCATCCTCGAGTGTGACAGTGGCAACAGCCATTTTGCCACCAGTCGGGTTGGCTTCCTGAATCTCTCCGGCTGGTTCTACATTGAAATTATAAATACGTACGCTTTAGATAATAACAAGTAAAACTTAAATGGAATCTTTGGAAAGTTTTGTTTGATGCAGCGTGCAAAGTAAAGTTTAACAACAAGCTGTTAAGAATGTTCAAAATTTTCTTCTCCACTTGTAAATCTTACATCCATGTACACAGACATTGTTACGCAAAACATTTAAACAATGTTCATTCATTCATTCTTCTCAACATGCTATTAAACTTCTACTTCTACTTCGTTACTCGGCAGGATCTATAAGTTAGCTGACATAAACGACGAGGAGCATTTATAGTTAAGTGTCTTGCTCAAGGACACAAGTGCCGGGACCGAGATTCAAACTTAAATTGTGTTGACTCTGTCAGAATATTATCTGAACACCCCTATTAGACTAATAGAACAGTCTGTGTAACCCAGTAGCTGTGTAATCCTATTGTGTAATCAGCAGTTCTTTGAAAACTTAATCTGTACGTTGTGTTTCCTAGAAAGTCCATGCAGCATGCAGCTTCTTATTTTAGATCTGACTTTATTTTATCCAGTAAGTGCTTTAACCATGGTTGTCTTGCTCTCAGATAAATATACTTTGCATCATAAAGGAACGTTTCAAATTGACAATAGTTGCTAGGAACCTGCATTGACAATAGTCGCGAACAGGTGTATTAAGTTTGAGTATAGCTAGCAAGAGAGGGAGAGAGATAGGGATCAGATGATTTTCAAATCAAGTTTGAGTAGATGGTGTGAGGAGTGATCGTGCCTTGAAATATCGTCACCAGGCATAGCAAACACAGCTATTGCAGACAAATTCAGGCAGTGAATTATCAAAGACAGTATACTATATGTATCTTTCTAGTTATTAAGATGATCTCCAGGGCTAGTGTGGCCACTATTTATGAGACACACCACAGTTTAACAACCGTAAGTTAATTCATAATTGTGTAATTCTAAGATAAGAATCACAGTGTTGAATTAAGAGTCATTGATTGTACTAATTAGCTAAAAACGAATAGCAGATTGTTTGATTTAAAAGAAAGATGTGTCACCTATAGAACCGGCTTGTAGATAAGAATGAATTTTATCACAGAAGATGATCACTGATATTTTGCTTTGTTTCAATTGGAAAACTATGTGTCTTATATGATGTTGTTAAATATTGAACCTAAAGAAAGGAAGTTGAGCAAATGTGATAGCATATTATTCCTGGAAGTTGATCAAATGCGATAGTATATTATTCCTGGAATCCCTGATTGTTTTAATATTATAGATGGTTTCAAGCTACATGGTAGGGCTAATCCTAAGCCAAGGTCCTATCCGGACTGCACTATAGAGACGAGGCCACGTCCAAGAATTGACTTGACATAGAGGCTCTGCAGGCCAACGGCATAGCCGATGCTGCCAAGACCAACCTCAACTACACCTAGGCCAACCCATCCAGAAGCACCATCCGAGACCCAGTGAAACTTAGAATCATCTTGTAAATAGGATAGGCATTGTGATGGCTGGAACATACTTAATTATTAGCCACTGAACTAAAATTGCAAAGAGTCTGCAAAAACTAACGTGATTGTTCATAGAATTGTGACAACTTTAAATTTATGAATTGAATATAAAGAATTGTGAATAATAATTATAAGCGCGCTGCGAGCTATTTAATAATTGAATGTAAATATAATGTGCACTGAGGAAGGTTGGTAAATAAGAATACTGTGAAATCTATTGAATTGTCCGTATTATTTCCTTTTGATGTTTCTTTAAAGGAACGTTACATAACTGGTAATTACAATTTTCTTTAAGATCACAGATTTTAATAAAACTTACACAGTGTAATGATGATGATAGTAGAAAACATCCCTAGAAATATTTCTTTCTGAAATGCCATATTTGATGAGAAATAAATAAAACAAATTTCCGATTGGATTTTATCGCTCATGAACGTTTTAATCATACGTTGTATAACACATGCAAATGTGTAATCGGTTTTTCACTATTTTCGCGTGACCCAGATAGCCGATCGATCTCAAACTTCTACAGGTTTGTCAATTTATGTATATGGTGGATTATATAAAGTGCTTACACTTTTTTGTTTGCAAAAAACAATTCTGTAATGTTCCTTTAAACAGTGGATAATTAGAGACACTAACAGTCGGGGTATTAGGCATCTGAGAAATATCCTGACAGACTCAGCCACCACGACACGCCACTCATAGTCATAATACCCTAAGTCAAACTTCAAAGATACTTTACAGTACACTGCAAGCAAGACCTTAGTCTGCGTACTGTGTTTAGTCTGTACATGGAGCAGTAACTAAATGGCTTCATTTGGTCTGTACACAATGTATATACATCATGGCAGAATGCCAAAAAGTTATAACTTTCTCTTCCCCATGGCTTGGAAGTTGTAGTTGTACCAAAACAAAATAAAAATGTGAAATGGATAGTACAATTAACAATGATTAAACCAAAAAAAAAGACTTTTACAACCCAAAAGTTGCAATTTTAAAAAAAACAACACGGCCAGACAGTATTTAGTTTACACTCCAGCGCAGTGTACTAGCCTACCCTACAGTAGCCCAGGTTGGACTCCTCCGTTGCATACAATGCGACGGAGTCCAGGGTATAAAGGCCCTCAGGCATTGAAACAAAATTTATAACCATTTTTTATCATATTTTTACCTTTTTGAGGAAGCTGAAACGTGACTCACATGTTCCTTGTGTCCTGAACCTTACGCCTGCTCTATTCAGAATTGCCAATTTTATCCTTGGATGACATTATTGTGAAAATAAAATGGAAATTGATGCATTCGTTGCGACAACCTCAACTGACATGGAACCAAGTCCACAAAAGAGGGCGCTGTCTAACCCGTAACACAACACTGAATGCTTTTTTCTTCGGGGCGGCAACACGACGGAGTCACAGCGCCAGTGCACAACTTGGACTTATTTTCGGAAATAATGTCATTCATGGATGTAGGCCTAGGCCCCATTTGATAGGTTTTGAACTCAGCAAAAGTGTAATTAAAGGCACCAAGAATAAGTGAATGGAGTTTCAGCTTCTCAAATTAGGTAA
>CM037457.1:10384269-10522086 GCA_021014325.1 Plazaster borealis | reverse complement strand
TGTCCAGCCTTGTTTATTCACAAGGTCAACGTTTCTTGTTGGATAAGCTTTGACCATTTTTACCCTACTGACTTTCGGCAGGTAAAGCATTACAAAAAACTGTGTGCATTATGATGATGATTATTATTATTATAAATTGTATTAATTTTTTGGGGGGTTAACCACAGGCTAAGCCATAAAACTTGGCCACCTACCGCACAGTGAGTTAGGCATTAACCTAAATTAAAATGGCCATATAATGTGGCGGAACAAAAGGCAATGTTAACTGGCTGGTTATCTTCTAATTCTATGACTAAACTAGCTATACTGCTTAAAATTAACAACTATTTTCCACCACAAACTGTTCCATCTGGAACACAAGAACAAGTTTGGAAGAAATAGTTTGGCCAGACAGCGACCTGGGAGCAAGTTTGAGGGCTCCCTGCTCTCATCCTTGGGTCTAGATAATTAGCGTACGTTACATACAGGTACTAATACACACAAGCATATACTTTTTTTACATATTTTTTTGTATAACCTCAGTGTAGCAGTAATATAATGATGAAGTGCCCACTGTTAGAAAGTGGCTATCTGCCCATCTAGGCAACTTGAATAATTCAGAATGAGTGACCTGTTTTCCTGCTTTTAAACCAAACTATTGTGCCACGAATTGATTTGAATTTGTTTAATTGTCCTCAGGCCGAAAGATGGACCCCATGGTAACTCTGAATACCTAGCTTTTTCATACCATGATGACACCAGTATTTAACTCCTTGCTGCTTCACACAGTTTAACCTCAAATTAATAGGCATTCACTTCATATACCTGTACATTAAATTTGCCGACTTCATTGTCAGTCTTCATGTACTGACACTTTTTCATATATAGGATCTTGCACACCATAGCCATTTTGCCCGTCGCTTGCCACAGTCTCTAGTAACTGGCAAGCTATTTCATTGAATCTTTAAAAAAAAAATCATTAGCACTACATTGCAAAATGATGACGTTAGGGACCTGCCCCACCAGTTTTGGCAAATTAACATGAATGTCTTGTATCTGCCAACGGTCTTTGCATACAGACCGTACATCTATATTGTTAATCGCAAGATTATACTCAAATGTATTATCATGGCTGTGTATAATATCTTCTTGAAGCCTTCTTATGAAAGAGTTTCCCACTAAAGAGACGTTATGCTTGATATGAGCCATGAATATAATACACAGGTTTCTAGATGCTAAACGAAAATACAGGAGGTAATTAATCAAGTGTTGAAAGTTACTTACTTAATCATTTTTGACTGGTAGGACCCATCAGAATTTGTAAAATTTATATTGGTGGACTGTGGAGGCATAAGAGCTTGAGAACATCGTTGACCTGTCTTTCAAATGATGATGTACACCGCTCCCAATTTAGCTTTGGCGTTCAGTTTCTTACCCAATGTCTTTGTAAGTTTGTACTTTTACTTTTACTTTGCCTATTTTGTTCTCGTAAGCAATGTTAGCTGGGATAGCGTATGTTCGTCTATTTGGTGATCTTTAACTTGCACTCGTCACTGCATCCTGTCCCCATTGAAAATGATCTGCAACCTCATTAAGCATTGCTTAATTTTATTTTATCCCAATGCAAATTTAACATCTGATGAAAATCAACACTTCATTTAATTTTTTACTGTTGAATGTCTGTGTTTTTGCAGTAAGGGCTCTTGTCATATTCAGATACTTAATAGACAACAATATTGACATTGCTCTCCTCACTGAAACCTGGTCACAAGATCGGGATTCACTGGTAGTTAAAGAACTCATTGAGTACCAATCATAAACTTAAGAGCATGAAGAGAGGTGGTGGAATTGGCATTGTTTATACATTGTGTAAATTCATCTTTAAACCTCAAGGCATCACCCCACGTTGGATCATTCAGCTTGTTTGATAATATTGACATTGAATCTTCCTCCCTCGTCGCCCATCACTCAATTTGTTGACGAATTTGAGAACTTGATCACAGATTTAGCACTATACTCTGGTGACTTCAATCTTCTTGTTGATGGTGTGAACACTCCAGATGTTTGTTGCTTTCATTTCAAGAACTCCTGACAGTGACTGGTTTCACACAGGTGGTGATGAGTTCAGCACATTCCAGGAACCAAACCCTCAATCTGTCATCTTCTAAGATGATGACCTCTAGAGTTGGTCCAACATCAATGTCATCCAAAGCTACATCTCTAACCACTTCATTATATTAAATGACCTCTGCAAAGCTAGATAACAGTTTGCTTGCACATAGCTCAAATCCTACTACATGTATATCCTTCAGTTTTAGAGAGTCAAAAGCTCAAAGGACCCAAATTCTTCTGAGTCCTCTTGGTTTTTCTTAATATGGCTAATAGCCTGAGTCCTTCCAGATCCTTCTGTTGAATTTTTTCTCTCACTTTTTCTCTGTCTGCTCCTTGTTCTTTTCCCCCCTTTTTTTTCTCTGCGTACCTTGGCCTTTGCCCTTCTCTCTCCTCCACTCCCCTCCCCTTCTCTCTCCTCCCTCCTGTTTTTCTCCTCCCTCACCTTTTTCTCCTCCCTCCACTTTTTTCTTCACCATTTCTTTCTGTTCTTTCTCCAACTGCTTCTTTTCCTTTTCCTGTTCTTTTGGGCTGCTCAGAGGTTGGTACACTTGTTTCGGCTGTTGAGGTGTCAAGGGTAATTTTCTTACGAGCATCCTCATGGTACTTGATGAAGCAGGCTTCTGGACAGAGGGGAATCATACACATCTGACATCCATACGTGGTGGTTCGGTTTCGGCCAGATGCAGTCACTCCATTGTGGTTCAGAAACCATCTTCATCTTTTTGGATACAGCCCTGGTAGCTTTGATGAGATGTGTCCAGTAATGTTGTGCTGGGAAATGGCTGTGGTTGATTTGAACTGACAGCGTATCCATTGATCAACTTTGTGGCTAAGGAAAGTGTTGTATCTTTACATATCTACCAACAATAATTCTGGGTAGTCGTGGGCAAGTTGAAACTCGTAGACCTGGGATCAAACACAGGTACAGACAGGTTGGATTATGGGATATACGTCTCACTCGTGTTCTGGCTGCATGAAGGCAATGGCGGGCCATAGCCATGCCTCACAGGTTTATTGCATAATCACTTCATTGTGATGGTCACTACACTTCACCACATTTTTAATACTACATTTACATAACCAAAATGATAGAAAATCTTCATCAATTACCTGTGGACTGACTTGTTTTTCTTTTAAGTATAATATGTTAAGCAATATTCTTCTTTATTAAAGCGATGATTTCAGGCTGCTTTTTCAAGCCTTTTTTATTATTCCCTCAGAAATTAAAGAGTGGTTTCCTCTCAATTAAAGAAACTTTTCGATTGCTCTTTTCCATCAAAATTGTTTTTGGTGTCATTGTTTTGAACAACCACATAAGTTTATATTTGTTAAACATAGAACAAGAGCCCAATTGTGTATCTCTTGGTACTTTACAGTGTAAATTTCTGTTTGTAATGCTCTCTTAATTCTCGCATATTCTCAAATGTTCTGATTTGGGCTACTTAGCTGAAGAAAATTGAGTTTGCGTTCGATTGATTGATTAAATCCTTATTTAATTTTTATGGATAAAGCATTTAACAAAAGTATTAAATCAATATCTGTATCAATAACTCGATCATAAAATCAACATCTGCATCTCTTCTTAATACAGTAAATTTCAGTTTTTAATCTTCTCTTATTTTTTTTCTTCTTCTTTAACTAACACACTTTCTCAAATGTTCGATGGGCTACAAACAATAATTCAAACCATTTAGCTGAAAGTAATTTTAGTTAATTAATGATTAAATTATTACATATAATATATTGGCCACTGTTAAGGCCCTACCATACTTAATTAATTAATATTGTAGAGTCAGTTAGTGCTTAACAGTCACTACTTGAAGAGATCCTCCTCACAAATGCGTCTGATGTGGGTGACTTCTGAAGCGACTAAGTACACCATGGTAAGGTTGTTAAATTTTACAGAGCAAGGTGACCATCTCGGTTTGAATTAGGGAGCGTCCATCTCGAGAAGCAGACATTCTAGGGGAATTTGCCTTAGCGACATAATAATAATGGGCATTTGTAGTGCGCCATGTCTGTCAGAAAGACACTCCTGGCACATAGAAAAAGAACTCTGCTAATGACGGTACTTAAAAACTAAACTGAACAAGTGTGTTTTCAAGTTATTTTGAAGCTGGAGAGACTATTCTGAGGTTCTGAAGAGGTTCCAAAAAGATGGTCCAACATGTGACCAATGAATGTTTTCCTTACTCGAAGATCGGTGTCAACCGTATGTACAGGTTGGGGAACCTTCAACATCATTGGCAATCTTTAGGCACTCTTCTTCTTGCAATGGAGTACCACCTGGCAATGGAGTACCACGCATTCTGACAGTGGAGTACCACTGGATTGTTGACCAGGCGTTGAAGGATTGACCATTGAGAAGACTTGAATAGCTTATGTCCCCCACAATAATCCAGATCACCCGATCTGTGCTCCAGGTGAAGTGGTGAGCATGTTTTGGATGGAAGCCGACCACAGCAAAGACAAATTAGTATTAACCAACTCCGCTCAACGCTTTGGCTCCGCCAGTGTATCCTTATCACAGAAGTTGGCAATACACTCCTGGAAGTTGGTTGTTTCAAAAGTGGCATCCTGCAGAAATTCAGTGAGGGTGCCCATGCGTTGAGCTGCTTGGAGGAGACGGTCTATGTGGCAGTGCGAGTCAATGAAAGCAAGTGGAGAATTCGGTGCCCGTGGGGGAAGGGGTGACTCTGGTTTAGGCTGAGGAAGGGGATGCTCTGTTTGGGATTGTGTAACCAATGAAAGTGCCTATGTGTGGAGAGTTCTCCAATGTAACACCGACGAGATTCGCATTTGGTAATTCAAGGTTTCTTTTCTTCAGTCAGCCAGGATGTTCATTATGTTTTGTACAATAAACTCAGGAGCCAAAGGTTGTGTTTGGTATAGCCAAATGTTTGTTATTTCGGTGTTCGGTGTAGGAGCATTCTACTTTATTGATGTACTTGTAGATAGTCTTATCTGTGTTCTTGATTACCAGTTCTTGGTCTACAAGGCTCAGTTCTGGGCCCAGTATTATTCAATGCTCATACTTTCCCTCTAAAAACATCATTATGCACCATAAAATTCATTACCACAAGTATGCAGATGGGATGCAGCTGTACCTCTTCTACAATCCCAAGCTTGATGGTGAATTAGAATGAGTAAAACAGCAACTCTCCTCATACACCAATGCCATACGCTTACTGGCAATATCTAGAAAAACTTTCGCCTCTCGCATCAAACACATAAGAAAGTATCTAACCACTTTTTCTGTCATACTGCCATTCAGTCCCTTATTATTTACAATATTGACTACTGCAACTCCATCCTCTACTCCAAAACCAAGAAGCATGCTTAACAATTGGAAAATGCAAATATAAACACATCACACCCATTCTTCCTTGCATAATAATATTCAAAATTCTTCTTTTCATCTGGAAATTCCTTCACGACTCAGCACTTGCTCATATTAAAATCTTCTCACTGTATACCATCCCGACAACCGCCTCTGCAAACTGCAAATTCAAACACTCTCATCATATCCTCCTCTAACAAGGTTGAACAGGGTGCATTTGGTTACAATACATTGCCCCTTACCTGTAGAACAAGCTTCACATCCAAGGTTGTCAATCCAACTCAATTGTCATAAACCAAGAAACTACTGCGAACTGAACTTGTTGGAGCTGATTAACTATCTTTGTTTCCGTAATTTGATTTTCATTTTTGTCCATTCAAGGAAACTGTATGAAGTACGTGTTTAGCACAACATACATGTATGCTTTGGTTATTTTTCTTTTCTATTAAGTCCCTCCAACAATTTTCTTTCTCATTGACGTACAAGAGATAAATACTTTGTTAACCCCTTGAAGACGGAAGGCGGCTATGCCCGCTAATCGGGGTCCGGAATTTTGTGGACAGTGTATGTGGTAAGCCCTGGAATGCAGTCAGCGGCCGGTACAGCTGTGAGCAAACAAAGGCTGCTGTGCAGTCATGCGTGTAAGCCGGGCATTGAGGCCGGATAATACCAGCGTCAAGGGGTTAATAAAGAGTGTTTGTTTACATGTTTATCTTCATAACATTTTTTGTACTACTTTTTATATTAAAGGATTCAAACATTGAAGACAAAACTTGGATTTGAGTGTGACTGCTCACTGAGAACCATGGAACAAAGGAACAAACCAAGCCAGCCCAGTTGCTCTGTACTTGCAGGAAGGTCACCATCGTTGCTAGTCTGCATAGTTTATCATCCTTTGAGTGAAAGCAAGTGTAGTTACTGGAGAGGCGGTCAGGTGAATAGAGATCTCTTGAGGAAAAAAGGTAAGTCTACTTTAAGACATTCATGCCTCTAGATCTCTATGTTACGTACAAAAGTAAAGCACTTGTATCTACCATAAGCAACCTTGCCTTCTGTCTTGTTGGATATATTTTTCTGTATTCCACTCTCACTTGTAGGATAACTAATATGACTGATGTGACACTTTGGTAGCATCAAACAAGCAGCTAATTTGTATGGCATAGCAGAAGACTAATATTCCTAAAGAAAAAAAAGATGCAAAATTATTTTTGAAATTACTTCATTGAAAGATAAGTGTAAGGTGAATTTTGAAAGCGACTGCTTTGTAGCCTACTTCACTCAACATTGTACACTGTAAAAGTAACTTATGTTAAGAGCCACAGCTATAAATTTCCGCAACCGCCAGGACCTTTCTGTTGTTGCAATAGTGAGTTTATAATGAATGTAGAAGAGTTTTCCTGTTTTGTTGTTGGATTTTTGTTTTATATGAGGAGTCTTTCTTTGACAGGTGTTCGGGCAATAGCCCGAACAACTAGTGGTTTTTAAACAATTGTTTATTTTAATAGTTTTTCTTTTAATTCTTCTCAATAAACTTTTCTGCAAGCAATTGCAGAGTAACGAAGCTTGTATCAACTTGAAAGTTAACATGCAGTTAGACTACAACTTGTAGTTTCAGGAGAAGTTGTGACGCCATCAGTTGTCAAAATACATTGAATCAAAGTTTATTGTATCGAAAAATCATAACTCCAGAAATACATACGTTATTTTCACAGTCCATATGTCATATGAAAGGTACAAAAGTCACACTGAGGTGAGCCCAATTTGACCTTGTCCCTTGTCTTCCCGGTGAAACTAGTAGTTGGAAGTGAATAAATATTTCCCAGCCTCGTTTTGAGCTCTGGAGCCAGAGTGGTAGTAAATTTGAACATACATGTAGTTTCAGCGGATAAAATACATTTTTAATGTATCCATATCTAAGTTAAGATCAATGACATCATTACTACATCAACTAGCAAAATTACCACAGGTCAAAATTAAAAAAATGTTCCCTATCTAACAAATTATATATTGACTGCTTTTATTTGTGCTATCCCCTAGCTAAAACTAAGACTTCTTCGGTGATCCCTAGAGCGGTCTATTTTCAAAGCCTCAGGAAAATAGAATGCGCCAAGGATCACCTCGGGAGTCATAGTTTTAACCATTAAACTTGAAGCAGTCAATATTTGTTTACTGTACCTAAATCATGTACATGAAAAGTCAACACTCATTGGATATAAACCAATAGACTAATATAATTGTTATAGCCATAAACTATGTTAAACAAATTTGAAGAAACAGAAAACTAAATATGGTTGGAATCAACTTGGTCCAGAAATTTTGAATACGTGCAAGACTTGCACAGTCTGTACGTTTGAGAACAAATTATTCAATTTATCGATTAAAGACAAAATACCCAAGTCTTCATTTTATGATTTACTGCCAAGAGCTATGAAGATTTGTTTTAACACATGACTTTTCCAGTTTAACATGACATATGAATCCAAATCATTCAACCTAGCTTCATGTTTTGTCATCATTGTCACAAATATCCTGAACACCTAGTGTTTGTCAGGTGACAAACACTTGCTCTATTTTTTATTTATTTTTTCAGTTTAGTGAGAATTAATGAAAAACAAGAAGAAAAAAATGTTTTTGGGGGGATAAAACCCTGGAAGCTCTCTTTGCTGGGGAGTGCTCCCTTGAAAATGTATTGTCCAGCAGGAAGGGAGGAAAATGCTCCAATGATGACAAGTTCTATGTCAGACCCTCGACCATTTCAAATTGTCCTGCTGCTCTGGTAAGCACGCTGGGTCCAGTGGTGCTACCCTGTTCAAAACAGTTTAAAACAACACATACTTAAATCTCCATACAAATTAGCAATGATGTCATGATAATGTCATCTGTCAAAGTGATATGAGTTTATGATTTCAAAAATTCATATCTTGACAACTACAGCTCTTATAGTTTGAATCTTTGCATTATCTGTGAAAGTCAGATGTATGAAAGTTCTATTTTTTGTTGGTGACTTGATTTGACCTCGCTTCCTATCCAAATCGGAAGTTCAAATAAAGTATGGTATAAACCTGTATTTAATGGTTCTATGTTCATGTTCATAGAGTTTACATCACTCTACTTACCTGTAGAGCAACTACTTTTGCATATTTCCCAAGTCGGCACGCGCAAACGCTAAGATTTTTATACACAATAGCGCCCCCTGTTGACTCCCCCATGATGCCCCACGGCATAGGGGCCACGTTAGCTTCCTCTTTTCTCTAAACGCCCACAGTCACTAGACGTGTTTCTGTGAGCTCCGTCAAAAGACGCTTTTAACGCTGAGTAAGAGAGTATTTTGTAGTTATTTATTGGGGTTTTTTCTTTATTATTAATTATTATATTCTCTAGAAATGAGTAAGAAACAATTGGCAGGGAGTGAGACCGTCCTTAACGGGGAGAAATTCTTCTCCCCGGGACGAGCCTCCTCCTTGGGGGCCCGTACCGGTGACAATATCTCTACGGGCCCCCACCCAGCACTCGGGGCCGATGGAGGCCACGAGCGCTGGCAGTCCCGTTGACCTGACCTTGGACGCTATCCAGTCCTGAGCCCCGGTCAAGGCTCCCGGGACAAGCCAACGCAAGGTCCGCTCTGGCAAGGTTAAATCTAAAACATCCTCCTCTGCCGGAGCGGGCCGAAGCAATAAGGGCAGTCAAGCGAAATGGGCCTTCATACCCGCTTCCCCTGACCACGGGCTCACTGGCCAGTAGTCGCGGCCCAGTGAGCACCGTTCCCCCACGCTCTCCCGGCACTGTGGCTGTGGCAACGGGACTGCGGGATGGCTTGCTAGGGGTACAACGGGCCTTCGCTCCCTCCACTTCGGAGTTTGACCTGTGTTCGGGAGTGCCCATGCCTCAGTTTATATCTGATTTTTCTTCAAGACTATCCCATTCGCGCCCGAAGAAAAAGAAGAAAACCAAAGGGAAACGAGTTTGGCCTCTTCCTCGGGGCATACACGGATCCTTTTCAGCGGCTGATTTTATGCAGGCTTTTCAGTATATAAATGCCTTGCTGTCAGCCATGGCCTTGGCCCAAACCTCACATTCATCCTGCCAGTTGACCTCGGGAGACTCGGTTGGGGATGGGGACGAACGGCTTTTTATTTCAGAAATTGAGCTGCGGCTTGTTCAGCCAGACATGATCCGTGTCCTTCAGCTACCGCAACCAGACGATCCAGCCCCCAAAGAACGAAAGTCCTTTAAGTGCCTTTAATCCCCTCTGCACCGGCGAAGCGCCAAACACTCGAGGAGGAAATAATATCCTTTTCTCGAAATGTGCGATTTGCATGACTCCAGTCGGAGCCAGGCGTGTCGGTTTCACATCAACTTCTGGATGATAATGTTACCTTACAGTTAAAAACTTAATGTTGATCTTGTCATCATTGGATTTTTGTATGTCAGTTGTTTTCATTTCTTACGTTTGACTTTGGTGTTCCTTGTGGTTGAACAAAGAAAAATTGACTAGGTCTGAATTTGAACCTGTGACCTCTGGATTATTTGGTTGGCGCTCTACCAACTAAACAATCTAGCCCTAATGTTTGCGGTCTCCCTATTTGTCAGTATCTTTGTTTGGGGGTGCCAGTCAGAAACTGTTCAACCTGAAACTACCGTATAACAAGGGATCACACCCAAGTTTACGATACAACCTGGGAAGTGGCAGCAAAGGGATCACCTTAAGGGGATGCGACTTTTTATTTGAAATATTAAGTAATATACCACAAGGGAAACTGACTGGGTTACTACTCAGCTTCCCTTGTAGTTTATTACTTAATATTTGAAATAAAAAGTCTGGGTACCCAGTCTGCTTAATTTGTGGTTTATTACTTAAAATATTTGTCTTGTTTGGCAGTTCAGTGTTTTGGATTGCCACCTCGGTACAGGCCCGCGAGAACACATTTTTGCAAAGGGGTGTTTTTTTTCTTCAAAGAACCCATTACGGCATGGGGTTAGGGCCTTCAAGTCCTATAGATGCTCTGTCATGCAATCTGAGTCACTATTTGGTACTTAGTGTCTCTTTTTGGGGCAGGATATTATTAATGTGATGAGCAAAATGATTAACCCACAATTTGTTTAATTATTAATATTAAGTGATTGATAAGTGATGGCGCTGTCCAATTCAGTGACACTCCAAGACTAGTTGACTTGAAAAACATAAAACCGTAAAGTCATGATTACATGTTTTATGGATGAGGTCCATGTCGGGCTATTATATTCATATTGTGTCTTATTGACTGGGGTTATAGGTGATTATTATTTGTCGAGGAATCAACATGACTATTAAGTCAGTGGTTATAACTAGGGTAATGAGACTGGGAATATTTTTTCAGATTCTCGGGTAGCAATAACATGTTTTCATGCCTCATATGGGCAATCATCAGTTGCAAATAGTGATTCTAGAAGAATCAGTATGTCTCGTGTCTAATTTGTAGAGGGTAGGGTTGATTAAAACCCTAGAAGTCCTTATCCCACCAAACTCCAACAGTTTGTTTTGTTGGGATATGATGGTTTAGGTACTGTGTACTGTCGATAAAGTGATGGAATGTGATGGAATGGGTACTGTAGACTTGCAGTTCTCTGTTGGACTTTGTTGGATTAGGTATGGTGAATTGCAAGGAGGAGGAATAAACAACTGATAAGGGCATGTGATGTACATGTGGTGCATTGTTGATCCCTTTGTTTTAAGGGCAAGGAGGAGGAATAAACAACCGATAAAGGCATGTGATGTACATGTGGTGCATTGTTGATCCCATTGTTTCTTACAACCATTCAACCATGGTGCAGTAACAGTTGTTGGATTTTGCTGGGTTGGGTTATGCCAAACCCCCTCTTCATACTTTGTACAGGACCAAGGATACCCACTCCACAATATCCAACAGTTGGACTTTGATGGATTAGGTACAGTTATTACAACTGCACTGTTGGAGTTTGATGGATTAGGTCCAGTGAATTAGCGGTAGCACTATCCATGTTGGAATTTGACGGATTGGGGAAAGTTTTTAACAAAGGTCGGTTGGGAGTTAGGGTTTTAAAAACGCTTTGGTACGAAGTTTAACTGTAACTGTAGTCCGTTTGGGGACGGTTATTCGAAGTGAGGTCCTTGTTTGTTTGTGACTTGTTTCTCCAATAAGGAGATTAGGATTTCTTAGGATTAGTGACCCTCGCCAAAACCGAGTGTCGCACATTGTGTTGTATTTGGTTGCCATTGAGGAGGTGGTTTGAAAGGTTGCGTTTTGGCAGGTTTGTTGTGCATAAGGAATGCAATTATCATTGTTCTTTGGAAGATGTTGAAATCACTCAATAGTTTTCAATGGTTAGGTTTGGCGGGAGTTGGAACAAAGTTTTAAACCTTTTTCTAAAGCCACTTTCTCAATTGGGGAAAGGTTGGTTTTGGATAGGTTGGTAATAAAGCTTTCACTTTCTTCCGCTTAATGTTTAAGAAAATTATTCTTATTGAACCATTTGGATTTTGAGCAAGTATGTGAAAAGCGATTGGCTTTTTGTTTGGATTGTGAAATGCGTTTAGCCATATTTCTGGAGAGTCGGGTTTATTCCATTAATAAACTATGTAAAATATAGTTGTTTTATAATAATATTTTCTTCGGAATGGCGTAGTATAGTAATGATCTCTCTTTGGATATGTGGTAGTCCTGAAAAGGACTGGTTGGTTTTGTTTTAAGTGAGCTTGTTCACTTGTTTCCTCTCTTGCGCTTCTTTAACCTGGTTGGTGGTCTGGGGAGTAAGAAAAAGCCATGGAGCTGTACTGACGTTTTGAGTTCGGCTTCGCTGAAGTGTTAAGAGCCTGTCCACGAGAGGACCATGCAAAATCTTGAAAAATCGACAAGGTGGGGGGTCAGCGAATTAAGTTCAAATCTTGGCTATTTGATCCCCACCTGGGACGATAACATTTGGTGAAGCAGCTCGAAAAAATATCTCACCATGGCCGAGTACGGGGCACCAACTGTTTTCAGCGAAAACTGAGACTTTTGGGGAGTTAATTTGTTGTATTTTTGGTGTATAATTAAAGCCCTGTTAATTTCCTTTAACTTTATCACTTTGTGTCGACTTATACATCAAAAGAAAGAGCTCACCCTCCTCTACACGATGAAATATAAATATTTGATGTGCAATTTTTTACTGCAGATATATAGGCATTAGGAAAACATGTATTAGCTCATTAATTAGTGCAGATTTGAGAGTCAACAAACTTGGTGGAAATATAGTTCAGATATCAACCTACAATTGTTGGATTTTGCTGGGTTGGGTTATGCCAAACCCCCTCTTCATACTTTGTACAGGACCAAGGATACCCACTCCACAATATCCAACAGTTGGACTTTGATGGATTAGGTACAGTTATTACAACTGCACTGTTGGAGTTTGATGGATTAGGTCCAGTGAATTAGCGGTAGCACTATCCATGTTGGAATTTGACGGATTGGGGAAAGTTTTTAACAAAGGTCGGTTGGGAGTTAGGGTTTTAAAAACGCTTTGGTACGAAGTTTAACTGTAACTGTAGTCCGTTTGGGGACGGTTATTCGAAGTGAGGTCCTTGTTTGTTTGTGACTTGTTTCTCCAATAAGGAGATTAGGATTTCTTAGGATTAGTGACCCTCGCCAAAACCGAGTGTCGCACATTGTGTTGTATTTGGTTGCCATTGAGGAGGTGGTTTGAAAGGTTGCGTTTTGGCAGGTTTGTTGTGCATAAGGAATGCAATTATCATTGTTCTTTGGAAGATGTTGAAATCACTCAATAGTTTTCAATGGTTAGGTTTGGCGGGAGTTGGAACAAAGTTTTAAACCTTTTTCTAAAGCCACTTTCTCAATTGGGGAAAGGTTGGTTTTGGATAGGTTGGTAATAAAGCTTTCACTTTCTTCCGCTTAATGTTTAAGAAAATTATTCTTATTGAACCATTTGGATTTTGAGCAAGTATGTGAAAAGCGATTGGCTTTTTGTTTGGATTGTGAAATGCGTTTAGCCATATTTCTGGAGAGTCGGGTTTATTCCATTAATAAACTATGTAAAATATAGTTGTTTTATAATAATATTTTCTTCGGAATGGCGTAGTATAGTAATGATCTCTCTTTGGATATGTGGTAGTCCTGAAAAGGACTGGTTGGTTTTGTTTTAAGTGAGCTTGTTCACTTGTTTCCTCTCTTGCGCTTCTTTAACCTGGTTGGTGGTCTGGGGAGTAAGAAAAAGCCATGGAGCTGTACTGACGTTTTGAGTTCGGCTTCGCTGAAGTGTTAAGAGCCTGTCCACGAGAGGACCATGCAAAATCTTGAAAAATCGACAAGGTGGGGGGTCAGCGAATTAAGTTCAAATCTTGGCTATTTGATCCCCACCTGGGACGATAACATTTGGTGAAGCAGCTCGAAAAAATATCTCACCATGGCCGAGTACGGGGCACCAACTGTTTTCAGCGAAAACTGAGACTTTTGGGGAGTTAATTTGTTGTATTTTTGGTGTATAATTAAAGCCCTGTTAATTTCCTTTAACTTTATCACTTTGTGTCGACTTATACATCAAAAGAAAGAGCTCACCCTCCTCTACACGATGAAATATAAATATTTGATGTGCAATTTTTTACTGCAGATATATAGGCATTAGGAAAACATGTATTAGCTCATTAATTAGTGCAGATTTGAGAGTCAACAAACTTGGTGGAAATATAGTTCAGATATCAACCTACAATAATTAGAAATAAAATCTTTGCCAGCTCTTCATGATTTTGTTTGCCTACGGTCCAAAAAGATGAAAAACTTCATTATTGGGATCAAAATTACCTATAGTTCCGAGTACAGTATTACTATCTCTTAATTCACATTTGGAGTAGATTGTTATTATCACATAAAAAATTTGCAGAAAAACTAAAACTTTTACTTTTCGCATATTGTGGTGGATGGGAAACCTATTTTGGCCACAGTATACCGACCATTCAGAACGTCCAGATGCATCCCACCCACTTAGCGCGAAGTACCCCAAGAGGGCGCCGTCACATCACACCTCCCCCTCCCCCGCCCCCTCTTCCCATAATTAGTTGTTTTGTTTTCAACACAATCAACACAATATTTGAATATTTTTTTAACATTGTTACAAACAGTAGCGATCTGTATTTTATTTTAATTTATGGCTTTGCATAGTTTTCCAACCTGGGTTGGCAAAAACTTGGGCTGTGACGTTGTAAAAGAAAGGTCTATATAAGCCATGGATATGCCGTCGGTCTCGCTGCGTGGTATTTGTAATTTCGAGCAATGCAAAGCCAGTAGTGTATATTATTCCTCCTACCTGTGTGAGAAAAATACAGTGCATAATATTCATCCCTAACCCCCTAAGCATTTCTACCAGAAAGCTTCCACAACCCATCATACTCCAACAGTTTACTTTTTGGAACAGTACACAACCCATCATACTCCAACAGTTTATGTACTGGAACAGTACACAACCCATCATACTCCAACAGGTCCTGTGCTTCTGGACTGGGATTTAGTGGGTACTCTTCACAGGACTAAACCATCCAAATTCCAACAAAACCATCTGTTTGATTTTGGCAGGCCTGGGGTGGTTAGGGTTTTAATGCACATCAAACATACGGAACCATTTGCATAAAAATTTAATTGGAAACTAGCTAGCTGCATATGATGTGAATGTTGAATGCCATGGAAGCTGATACTGCCCATGGGCGTCAATCATAGGGGGACGGGGGACATGTGTGTGTCCCCCCCCCCCAAATGTTCAAGGGTGGGGACACAATAATGACCTCCTTTATCACGCATCTCAAGTATTGATGTGTAAGACCAAACTTGTGTCCCATCATGGGCGTCAATCAGGGGGGGGGGCACATTCCCTCACTTACGGTGGGGGACACTATTATAGCAAAATGTCCCCGTCCCCCCCCCCCTTCCGCAGTTTGTTTTTAACTTGTGTATGTTATAAGGGCACATGCCTTCTCCAGACTGTTTAGTTCTTGTACTGTATTCTGATCCTCCATGGTGTTACTGCGATGTTGGTCACTTCGTACACCGTTGTACTGTACTTTTCCATTCCAAGATGGGTCAAGTGTCGCTTCTTTGTAATTGGCATTTTAATTTCGAAGTACCACATTTTTGTAAACAACACTGCACTTTGTTTTGGAGCGGTTTGTCTTCGTACCCCAAACATCATTCTTATGTCACTTCATACCCAAGTCACTTGGTACCACCGCTGCGTGCATGATTATATAATAATAATACGATACATTTATATGGCGCATAATGCAGGAGCCTCCATGCGCAACACAAAACATAAAACAATGAAAAATAAATTATATGTGTGTGTCAATCACTCTCTGCCTCGGTTGTCGTTCATTAATGTCATTCATGATGACATCGACAACGATTTTTTTAACGGTAATTAAAAACGACAACATGCAGGAATATCAGAATAAAAGTTCCTCATCAACCTTGGTATAGTGTCCAAATATTATTATAACTTTTCTAAACTTTGACGTAAAAGGCGTGACTTTCTTATTTCGCACTTGAAAATGACGAAAGATGAACCGTTCCAAAGTGCAGGGATACTTACAAAATAGTGGTACGTAATTAAAACGCCTTTTACATAAAAACGAGTGAAACTTGCCTATCTGGGAAGAGTTAAACAGGGCACAAGTCACGTCATCCCATGACTTGACTTGGGTACAAAATGACCTGGGAACGAAGTGACCAACATTCATGTAAGTAATCTTATCGCGACAGAAACTTGTGAGTTTTTTTTTACAACTTAACAGATATGCCTACCGCTGGCAGATTGTAGAAGTATACAAAATCTGTGGTGTGGGTATATTAAAAACTGCAGTTGTCTCCCCACCCCACATTTCAAGACGAATTGACGCCCATGGTTTCCTTGTAGGGTAATAAGAGGTTTGTTTCACGTCCAATTAATCGGGACTGCTGTAGAAAACAAGGCAATCAAAAGGTACAAATTTGAACAATACAAGGCTAAATAGCCATTTTAAGGCAAAAACAGGCTCCCGCCATTTCATGCTAAAAACTGCTGGCAAGTATTTTATTGATGCTTCCAAAAGACCATAGTAAGATCTCTCTTTCACCCAATTTTCATTGCTCTAAGACCTGCACTAATGACTCTAGGGCGACTCAAATATTGCTATAACCATGACACAAGTTTGGGGGTACCCCTAAGTAAAGAGTTGTCAATGCCTCGTAAGATTATTTTTCCCCCAATTTTGAGTTTCTTGTTAAGGTCAGGATACACCCTTAAGACCCTGGAAATTTCAACGTTCTACTGCATTCCATCGTTCATCGGCAAGCATTTGAACTTTTGTAGCCCAAAATCATCAAAATCGCCCATTTATCACCCAAAAAACACATTTTGGGCTCTTTTTTTCTGTTGGGGAGGTCGGATTGGCCTAAAATTGTATACAGCCTCAAGGCTACCTATGACCCACCTACAAACCAAATTTCAGCCAAATCCGTTGACCCCCACCTTATCACGGTCTGCATGGTCCTCTCGTGGACATGCTCTTAAATAGTTGTTCCCTGTGCTCTTCAGGAATGGTGGAGGTTGGTTTGTGGACATTGCCTTTGACAGAATCTATATCTGGTGGGTGACATGTCCTTTGGCAGTCGTTAATTTGGTAACTGGCTCAGCCAAAGATTTCACCATTTTGAAAACAGATTCTGTAAGTCGTACGTGTGTAGTTGGGGTCTCGTTGGCAAACTCCTCCCGAACCTCTAGTGAAGTAATGAGTGAGTCCTTCAGCTGGTTGATAAGGGGGATCTGCCCACAGGGTATATAGTCAGGTGGATATGATGAAAATTATGGAAGGACCGTGAAGTCGGGTACATATGCAATTTTATTGCTGAAAATGATAGCTGAGGGTGTCTAGATTCAGAATCTGGCGGGTGCCCACCTGGCACCCTTGGGCAATTTTTTTTATTGACATCATAAGCCACGCCCACTTTTTTAATTATGTAATAATTATGACAAATATAGTTTGTCACATAAACATATCATGTTTGGTATCAAATTAAAGCTAGTGGTGCATGGAATGCAAATATACAGATGAGAAAACAATAACATAAAACGTAGGTCACTTTACGGTCATTAAAGGTCATACAAGGTCAAATATGAAGGAAAATGTCAGCAATACAGTATAAAATGTGCATATAATCCATGTCGCCTGTATAACTGTCTGTTGAAAAGATGTGTACAATATAAACCCATGTACAATGCAAACCAGTCAACTGGAGAGTGCAGCAATCAATTACCACCTAATGCATGGTATGAGACCAAATATTAATCTTTGTTTATCAACACTGGAGGTTGCAACTAGATAACCTAAGCTATTACCTAAGTTATTTCTTTTGTATTTCTTGATGACATCATGAGCACCATCCCATGCCCAGCACCTGACTATGACATGGCCCATCGCCACACCTCCCGAGGTCCTGTTCAGCCTGATCAACCAGAATGGGAGGACTGCTCACCCAATCAACCAAGCACCTACACCGGCACCCACCTTAGGCGTGGCCAAAGCTGAGAAGGTAAAATGGCCTGTGATATCAGCAGCTCGTACAAGTGAAAAATGGGCGTACTTGGAGCAAAGATGGTCAGATTACAAGGCCGCCACACATCTTACAGGCTCAGAAATAGTCTTCCAGCTCGTTGAGTGTTGTGACGAGCTACTGCGGAAAGACCTCACGCGGACCTTTGGTACCCTCACCTCAAGTGATGATGAGCAGACCCTCCTTAGCAACATCAAGACGCTCGCCGAGCGTCAGGAAAACATCATGGTCTCAAGGATGAAACTCCAGCACATGCGCCAGGACCATGATGAGCTAGTCCGGGCATTCTCTGCCCAACTCCGAGGTAGGCAGAGGTATGCTTGGACATTCTTGGTGAATCAAAGCAATATATGTCACTGGAGGAGGCAGTCAGGTACGTGGAAGCAAAGGAGAGTGGCAAGAGGTCAGCTAGTCACCTCAATGAGGGCGGCATCACTACAATCGTGTCTTCCGCCAGCTCCTACAGGGGCCAGGAGAGGGGACGACTGCGAGCTCTACCTACTATCCGGACCCGCGACCTCGCTCTGCGGTCACTGTAGCAAGCCAGGCCTCGGACAATGTAAACAGGAACGCATGAAGAGATGCACAGCATACGACCACAAGTGCACCAAATGCGGCATCCTACACCACTTTGAAAACGGTTGTCGCCAGTCGTTGCGCAAACAGTGTATAATTAATTTTGAAATTCATATAGCAAATCCTCTACATAGTTCGGTACATTTATATATAAACCACTGACATTGAGTATAGACCTTGAAGAGGGTCTATGCATTGACGTACCTTACAGGCGAGAACTCACCAGAACAGTTTGCCACAGCCTGCCATCCTCATTTTGCATACTGCATTTTGTACGGTGTTCTATAAATGCCATGAAGTGACTTTGTTGTACATAATTATTATATTCTTGCAAAACTTATGCCAATGTTTTAGTCTCAAATAGCCTCTAAAATACTAGTCAAACTCCTACTGCCTGGCTTCACCTGCCGATCCCTGTTTTCAACCGTGGGCAGAGGTGTGAAAGGCGAGTTTCTGGCGCCTTAAAACCAGATTGCTCCGGTAGGGGTTCGTCAGCCATGAGAGGCAATCCACCTAGGAGATGGTACTCTGATTCCAAAGCCAGGCAGGAGGGGCTCGTTAACCTGGGAAGGCAGCCCTCCTAGGAGAAGTAAACTCTGATCTCAAACCACCCGTCTCTGGAGAGGAGTTGCGACCACCCGAGTACTACTATCGCAATTGAAAAGCTTAATCATGATCTCAAATCCAATGAATCACATACTTCCAGCGGCCGAAGTCCGCAGGAGCTCAGTGGAGGGGACTCGCGCATGCTAGCCTAGCAAGCTTGATGATGACGCTCCCTCAAACCCCATGGTCTCGCGACTGACGGGTGCCGAAGAACCACATACTACTAAGATGTTACAGGAGCTTGTCTCTTGCCACCATGAATGTGCAAACATTTAGGGAGGACAGGAGAGCAAAGGAGCTTGTAGAAAGAATGAGGAGACACGGAGTGGCTGTGTGTGTGATCAAGGAGCACGGGATTGCATGAGGGAACCAGTGGTTAATACCAACATGATTGAGAGTTACTACCTTGTCACGGCATCGGCTTGGAAAAACAAAGCTCAGGCGGCAACCGTTGGGGTTGGGCTCATGCTGAACAGTGAGGCACAGAGTTCACTTATCAGCGTTACCCGGACTTCTGATAGGGTAATCACTGCCTCCTTCAAAAGTAAACCAGTCCTCAAAACCATGGTGGTCTACGCACCAACTGTATTAGCACCTGAAGAGGAGAAGAGAAAGTTCTATGATGATCGATGAGCGGTAGAGGCTGTTCCCCAGCACCACTTCCTCGCCATCCTTGGTGACTTCAATGCCCAACTGGGTCAGGGAGATGCTCCTTTCACCTTTCAACGTGGGGTTCAGCAAGAGGCTGATGGTGCTTGCGCAACGACTGGCGACAACCGTTTTCAAAGTGGTGTAGGATGCCGCATTTGGTGCACTTGTGGTCGTATGCTGTGCATCTCTTCATGCGTTCCTGTTTACATCGTCCGTGGCCTGGCTTGCTACAGTGACCGCAGAGCGAGGTCGCGGGTCCGGATAGTAGGTAGAGCTCGCAGTCGTCCCCTCTCCTGGCCCCTGTAGGAGCTGGCGGAAGACACGATTGTAGTGGTGCCGCCCTTAATGAGGTGACTAGCTGACCTCTTGCCACTCTCCTTTGCTTCCACGTACCTGACTGCCTCCTCCAGTGACATATATTGCTTTGATTCACCAAGAATGTCCAAGCATACCTCTGCCTACCTCGGAGTTGGGCAGAGAATGCCCGGACTAGCTCATCATGGTCCTGGCGCATGTGCTGGAGTTTCATCCTTGAGACCATGATGTTTTCCTGACGCTCGGCGAGCGTCTTGATGTTGCTAAGGAGGGTCTGCTCATCATCACTTGAGGTGAGGGTACCAAAGGTCCGCGTGAGGTCTTTCCGCAGTAGCTCGTCACAACACTCAACGAGCTGGAAGACTATTTCTGAGCCTGTGAGATGTGTGGCGGCCTTGTAATCTGAACCATTTTTGCTCCAAGTACGCCCATTTTTCACTTGTACCAGCTGCTGATATCACAGGCCGTTTTACCTTCTCAGCTTTGGCCACGCCTAAGGTGGGTTCCGGTGTAGGTGCTTGGTTGATTGGGTGAGCAGTCCTCCCATTCTGGTTGATCAGGCTGAACAGGACCTCAGGAGGTGTGGCGATGGGCCATGTCATAGTCAGGTGCTGGGCATGGAATGGTGCTCATGATGTCATCAAGAAATACAAAAGAAATAATAGCTTAGGTTATCTAGTTTCAACCTCCAGGCAGTGTTGATAAACAAAGATTAATATTTGGTGGTAATTGATTGCTGCACTCTCCAGTTGACTGTTTGCATTGTACATGGGTTTATATTGTACACATCTTTTCAACAGACAGTTAAGTCTCATTCTGATACAGGCGACATGGATTATATGCACATTTTATACTGTATTGCTGACATTTTCCTTCATATTTGACCTTGTATGACCTTTAATGACCGTAAAGTGACCTACGTTTTATGTTATTGTTTTCTCATCTGTATATTTGCATTCCATGCACCACTAGCTTTAATTTGATACCAAACATGATATGTTTATGTGACAAACTACATTTGTCATAATTATTACATAATTAAAAAAGTGGGCGTGGCTTATGATGTCAATAAAAAAAATTGCCCAAGGGTGCCAAGTGGGCACCCGCCAGATTCTGAATCTAGACACCCTCAGCTATCATGTTCAGCAATAAAATTGCATATGTACCCTACTTCACGGTCATATCGAAGTGCCACCTGACTAATATCCATGGATGACTGGGACGATGGTGAGACAGGTCTTAGACTTGAGGACTTGTGGCAGCGTTTTTCGGTGGATTTCAAACTCAGCTTTTAAGACATGATGTCAGATGACTTGTGTGCAGTCAAGCTGATACATGCATAGTAATTCGGCGGAGGTCGGGTAAAATATCCCATTGTGTACGTGCGTCGGCCGCGGTGGTGATTGGTCAGTTATTGTTCCGGTGGTGGTTTTGGCTTTCAGAGAAAAGGCACGGGAAGTCCCAATGTTTATTTGGGGATTCTTGGCCAAATCTGTGTTAGTTATGATGTAGAAAAAGTGTATTTTTTCTTCCAAATGTGGAAATAATGGAAAAAGATTGATTGTTCCTTTCCAATTGGGAACTAGGAAAAGGTATTAGAAATGTTGGGTATTTGTTAGGTAGATGTTCGATTTTCTATCTATTGGTGGTGGTTGGGTGGTTTAGGTGTCCTATCCCGGATGTGGTTTAATGGACGTTGGTATTATGTTTTTATTGGAATATTGTACGTTCTGTTTTTGGAAAATTTAAACACCAAGGAATTAATGTTGACGTATAAATCCCATATGCGGGTTGAAGTATGTTAATGATACCTTAGGCCTATTTGTAATGAAAAGGTTAGGAATGAGGGTGACATTGGAACATCAATTAACATGTTATTTTGAGTATATGTAAACAACCAAAATGGTGTTTATATAAATATACGGACATGCTTGTTGCAAATTTTGTAGATTTTTTATATTTTGAGATAAATAACATGATGGTTATTAGTAAAATATTCCATCTGAATGCAGATTTTGAAAATATCGAAAACATTTTGAGGTATCCTTAGCCCGAATGCGGGTTTAAAGGATGTGATGAACGTTTTCAACATGATTTGTTGATGTGGATATCTGGTCCATTCTTTCAAAGGAAGCTAATCAGGGTGGTATTCGAAGGTAGCTCCCACTAATCAGGGTGGTATTAGAAGGTAGCTTGAGGTTAGCCATCGACCCACAATACTCTCTAAAGGAGCAAGGAGTATAAACGTAAGTGATTGATAAGTGATGGCGCTCTCCAATTCAGACTATAGTTGACTTAAAAAATAAAAAAACGTAAAATTAAGATTACATGTTTTATGGATGAGGTCCATGTCGGGGTATTATTTTCATACTGACTGGGGTTGTTGGTGATTATTATTTGACGAGGAATCAACATGACTATTAAGTCAGTGGTTATAACTAGGGTAATGAGACTGGGAATATTTTTTCAGATTCTCGGGTAGCAATAACATGTTTTCATGCCTCATATGGGCAATCATCAGTTGCAAATAGTTGGTTCTAGAAGAATCAGTATGTACCGTGTCTATTTTGTAGATGGTAGGGTTGATTAAAAAGGCTTTGGTACGAAGTTTAACCGTAACTGTAGTCCGTTTGGGGACAGTTATTCTGAGTGAGGTCCTTTTCAATTAAATTCAATTCAATTCAATTCAATTTATTTATTTCATCACAGTTTACAAGGAAAAGTGAAAATTGTTTTCCCTGTGTGCACTAAAAACATTCAAATTCAATACTGATTACAAAAATTAGTTTTAAACAATAAAAAGTTTATATTTTAAGAGAGAATCATTATCCAAAGCTCACCATCACTGATTAAAAATAAAAAATAAACTAAGTTACCTTATGAAAAGTGAGTTGAAAAGATGAATAGCACTGGGTAAAATAAATAGTCTGAACCGGTTTGTGCGAGTAGAAAGAGAACGGTACCTTCCTGATGGGAGAATGTGAATGAATGAGTGAAGTGGATGAGTTGGGTACTGGGATATAACTTTTAATTTAGTAACATACTGTTTGTCTAGGATTTCTTTCATGTGTTTTTTACTTCAAAACCTATTATCTTGCTGGCAACCTTGGTGATACGATCAATTTTCTTCAGATTTTTAACGGTTATATTATTATACCATACAATACAGCTAAAATTAATGACAGAATCAATGAATACTTTGGTAAAACAGGTGTAGAATTGAATCACGGACATTGAAAGACCGTAGTTTCCTTAGAAAATAAAGCCTCTGATTTGCCTTGGCACACATTCTTTGAGTATTTTTGTTCCAATCCAGTTTGTTGTCTATAATTGTCCCAAGATATTTATATTCACTGAAAATTTCTACTTTGTCGTTCTTTATACTAACCGGATGAATACTTTGTCGGATCTTACAAAAATCAAAAACAAGTTCTTTGGTTTTGGTTACATTCAATGTGAGAAAAGTGTCATCACACCACTGGACAAAGCGATCTATTTCGTGTCTATAATTTGTCTCATTGTTTTTGAGGATCAGACCAGTCAAGGAAGTATCATCAGCATACTTAACAACAGAGCAAGATCCACTGTTACTATGATAGTCACTGGTGTACAGAGTAAAGAGGACTGGTGATAGGACACAACCCTGTGGCACTCCAGTATTTGTGAAGATTAAATCAGAGAATGAAGTACTTATCTTAACACATTGGGGTCTAGCTCTCATGAAGTCACTGATCCACAGGCACAAGTGTGGATTGACATTCATGTTTTGTAGCTTCTGTACCAACTTATGCGGTTGTAGTGTATTGAAGGCTGATGAGAAATCAAAAAATAGTGTTCTAACATAAGTTTTAGGTTAATCAAGATGACTCTGGATATTGTGTAGTAGTGTGGTTACAGCATCATCTACCCCTCGCTTTGTACAATATGCAAACTGGCAAGGATCGGCAAAAATCTTGGTATGTTTCAGGAGAAGTTCTTTCACAATGCTCTCAAAACATTTCATAACAATGGCGGTCAGAGCTACTGGCCGATAATCATTCAAAGCTGAAGGTTTGGCTGTTTTTGGAATGGGGACAACATTTGACGATTTCCATAGTTTTGGAATGTGATGTGCATCAAGTGACCGTTGGAACATTTCTCGAAAAAACAGGTGACAGTTCTTTGTAGCACATTTTTAGAATCTTTCCAGAGATCCCATCTAGGCCCTTTGCTTTGTTGGCTTTTAATTTCTTCAATGCGTTTTCAACGGTTTGCAAGCTGAGTTGGATTGCATTTTCTGTGCTTGCATTGGTTTCCAAAATTCTGCAGATGTCAGTATTAAAATCGCTAAAATCAGCAATGTCAAAGCGACCAAAGAAAACATTCAGCTCGTTTGCGAAGTCATGTAGGTTCTCTGGTGCAATGTCAATTTTCCTGTTCTTTAGACCACAACCTGTTATGGTTTTTAGACCCTGCCAAGCCTTTTTGGGGTCCTTTAAGCTAAATTTGTCCTCTATTTGTTTTCCATATTTGAGTTTACCATGTTTAATCAGCTTGGTTATTTCACATTGGATCTTCCGTTTTTCTTGCACATCGTTATTTTCAACGGCTAATACTTTCTTTTTTACGAGGTTACGTATTGTTATCCATGGCTTATTGTTAGGATAGAATTTTCGTTCTATTTCTGGAACAGTCAAATCTTCACAAAAATTGATATACGCACTGACAGCCTCAGTAGCATCGTCGATTTCATTAGAGTCCATAAACACGTCCCAGTCACTACATTCTAAACATGGTCTCAAAGCGTCAGTGTTTTCATTTGTCCATTTTTTTTATTTGATGACGGAAGGCTTCTTTTGTTTAAGTCTTTGTTTGTATTTGGGCATCAGATGCACCATATCGTGATCAGACGCTCCAAGACCTGCCTTCTTATAGGCCTAATAGCCATCTGCAACGTTGCCATAGCATTTATCCAGTGTCCTATCTCTCCTCGTAGGAATGTTCACATATTGATGGTAGTGTGGAAGGGTGGACTCCAATTGACAATTGTTGAAATCTCCTAGTGAGAGTCTGGTGATTTTAATTCAAGGTCTCAGCAATTTTAGAAGAGGCAATGTTAACGTCAGCTTTAGGCTGAATGTAGACAACGGTAATGAATATTTGGTTGAACTCTCTGGGAAGGTAAAATGGGCGCAGTGAAATCGTAAGTAACTCGATGTCCTGTGAACAAATTTTGTGTTTAACTTTAACATCTGTGCGCCATCTCTTGTTGACATAGGCACAAACTTCACCTCCAGTAAGTTTATTTGAATTTAAAGTCCTGTCCATTCTTTCGCATGCAAAACCATCGATTTCTGATGTGTGTGGACTGTCTGTACTCTTAAACCATGTCTCACTGAAACACATCAGGCAACTGTCTCTATATTCATACTGGTAGTCAGTGCAGGCCTTTAACTCATCCATTTTGTTTCGAAGTGATTGCGAACTACCTTTGATTATTGAAGGAAGTGGCAGACGAAACTTTCGGAGTTGGAGGCGAATTCCTCCCTTTTTCCCTCTTTTCCGTTGCTTTGTTTGAATCTCTATTGGAATGTCAATGTTGGGCGGGGCACTGGTCACTGGCGGAAGCTGCAGTAATTCCTGTCGGTTGTACACGATGGGAAATGGCCGTTCATGTTCATTCACCCCCTCAGCAGGGTTGGCAAGAATTTGCCTCAAAACTCTCAAAACTAACAGCAAACATATACAAATCCGTAAAAACATGGTGCAAAAACGCAGCCTCACATTCACAAATAAGTCCAACAAATGTACTAAAAAGTGACAAAAACGAGACAAATATAAGATACTGAGCACACAAGGTGGTCACCACAGTGCAGCACCCAGTTCAGCTCCTTGTTTGTTTGTGACTTGTTCCTCCAATAAGGAGATTAGGATTTCTAGTGCTTCATCATGACCTTCGACAAAACCAGAGTCGTAAGGAATGGGGAGAGCTGTTGGGTGGTTGTAAAGTCATTTGGACTTTGATTAAGCTTCGATCTGATCAGTTTTTCCCGTATGTTTTGGTCTTTTTTGAAAGCAATGAAAGGAGAATTTGGGAAAATCCTCAGTGTTTCATTGTGTTGTATCATTGGCCAGTGGTGACAATGAAATTATTTAGCTTGTAATTTTCTTTCATCATCGTGATAATATCAAAAACTAATGACTAAGCAATTATTCAGTAGGAGCTTTTGATGGTAAAAGCCTTCAAAAACTATTGTGTTCATCCTTATAAAAATAATCGTCATAATAATCGAAGAATGTAGAATATGAGTGTATCAGTTTATTACTGGTAAACATTGAGGCAAGGCATTTAGGTAATTCATTGTATACTAACTGAAACATACATGTAAAGCTACCAAGTTGTAAATTTTAAGATCATTAATTTTTTAAGATTGATGATGATTTGTTGATTTGTGATGATAATTAACATACCATATATTGTAACCACTTCAGAAATTCAATCGGTTGTGGTCTTACCAATTAAGTTGGGGGACAAAATATCAACTTCTCACATAATTCAGATAGAGTTTTTGAGTCTGCATATCATTCCACTTGTCGTGACTGTATTAATTATGTCAAAAGAAATGATAATTACTTATCAAATGATATAATAGTATGAAGATTCACTTGATTGTACGCCAAACTTACTCCAAACAAAATTTGGCGAGAGTGCTTTTGAACAAATTTCTAAAGTTTATACTAGTTAGTTTGTAAAAAAAATATAACAATTAAAGCTGTTTTTGATGTCTCAAATATAATTTGAGGAGGCAGATTTGCTTTGACTTGAGATGGCTAAGTCATTTTCTGGGAAGTCGTGAACTGGAATTCCTCTTCTCCAATGTGTCAGAAATGTACAATCAAATTGGATTGCTGATTTGGGTAAGTTTTTAGCAGTTTCTGTTAAAATTATGGAAGATTTATTTGTTGGTATTTAGAATTTGTGTAAGATCAGATTATTTGTATGTATGACCCGAGACTTGCCTCGCTTGAGATAGATAATATCTGTGTACATTTCATGGGTGGTTTAGGTGTCAAAATTCAGGAGAGTCAAGGCTGCCTGCCATGGCTCAAAATTCAAACATACATATTATAGGCATAATACATGTACATACAAGTTTTATGAACACATCCGTAAAGTTATGATCATCAAACTCAACCCTCAAAATAAGCCCCTTTTCTTGTCTATACCCAGCACCTACCCATACTTCAATTATTTTCACTCATTTCCAATATTTAAAGTCACTTCACGTTTAGGTTTTACCGGTCTACCTCACTCTACTTACTTACCTGTAGAGCCAATACATCTGCATATTTACAAGCAAGGAGGCGCACCGCTAAGAGTGTTTACACACAACACTGCCCTCTGTTGGCTCCCCACAGCGTCCTGTGGCATAAGCACCATGTTAGCTTCCTCTTTTCTCTTAGCGGCAGTGGTGTCCACATGTGTTTTGAGACTGCTCCGTCTTACGTGTGCCTCACCTTGCAACGTTAAGGATATTCTATAAACTCGTAAATTTATTAGTAAAGAATAAAAAACTACAGTTCTTCAGTGTAGAGTGTTTCTTCAAGTGTTTCTTCAAGCCGGAACTCGGGTCCGAACTCACACGCCAAGTTGACCACAGCCATGATACACGCCCAGTTGGCACCACCTCTCCTCACCGTACCAACACTGTAGCTGCGGCTACGGGCTCTCGGGACGGCCTGCTGCGGAGCTGAGTTGTTGGTACAGTACCGCTCAAATGCCAGTGTACTACTCGTATGCAGCGAGGTGGAGGGGAGCGATATACTGCACCATCCACGGTGTCAGAGTTTACTCTGTGCCTAGACGTGCCGGTCCCACAGCCCTCCTCTCGGTTTTCCTCAGATTCCTCCCGGGTTCGCACCCTGGAGGAAATCTAAGAAAGGTAAACGGACCCGGCACCCTTCCTCCGATACTTCATTCGAGGGCTCACAGTGGGACAAACGCCGCCATTCACACTGCTTCGTTTCCTTGTCAAAGGCCGAGTTTATGCAGGCTTTTCAATCAATCTCAGGCCTTGCTCTCGGGCCCCAACCGGTCTCGCCAGCTGCGACTGCATGCCCTCCCTTCACGATCCGTACCACAATTGTGCCCGGGTGGCACACGATTCATGTGACTTGCCTCATACTCATGACAGTTAGAGGCTTATCGTACAATTTAATACTTGTTTACTTTGTAAATTCCGTTCTGGTTGGCATATAAAGCAACATGGGCCACAAGATTATTGGTTTGGTTTATTTTTTGTGGGGTTTTTTTTTGGGGGGGGGGTGTGGTCTGCAAATTTGACTGTCAATCATTATCGGACCTGGGGAGTCAGTGATGCGGAATGATTATTTTTTCTCCTGGCTGGGCTGGGGATTTGGAAAGAGTTAGGCATGGGACAGGGTTATGCACTTTGACGAATGCATCTTTGTTAGAAGGCAGCAATTGCAGGGTATCTTTTGGCAATGGTGATTGTGGTTGGTTTTTTTCCTTCTTTTTCTCAACCACAATTTGCAAAGGCTGAAGGGACTTGTTATCCAGAACCAAACAATATGTTTATTTACAAATTGAATCAATGAAAGTGTTTAACCAGAATAAATTTTTCCAGGAGGATATACCAATAACAAAGTACATCAATGTTTGATTTATAAATATGAAGCAAGCTTGAAGAAACGTCAGCTCTCTTGTCGCGCTGCCCTTGAGTTTCACTGTAATTATTTGGTTGCCTAAAAATACAATATTGTGTTGTTAGGTTTTTATTCCTGGTATTTTTTTAAAGTCCAACTGCCAAATTAGGTATTGCATTGTTACTTTTTATCCCGTTTTTTTAAGAGTCCAACTGCCAAATTAGCTATTGTGTTGTTACGTTTTTATCCTGTTTTCTTTTTAAAAGTCCAACTGCCAAATTAGGTATTGCGTTGTTACATTTTTATCCCGTTTTTGTTTAAAGTCCATCTGCCAAATTAGGTCTCAAAGTGTTCCAATCCAAAAACATCAACTTTAGGTATGCATAATTAAAAAAGTGAATCTAATAGACTAAGATCAAAACAGGGAAAAGAAAAAATGATAAAAACTTCAAAACAGGTCAACTGGCTCAAGGTTTGTTAATTTAAAAAAGACTTTAGTTTCAATCTGAATGCTAAACGATTGTAGTATCCCCTTTGTGTTCGATTTGCTAGAACTAGCAAACTACGAATGAATTGTTAGTCCCAGTTCAGTGCTGGTGCCGTAAGGCAATCTCTATAAGGTCTTTTCAAGGAAAACCAGCACATCAGCCTTTTCAGTGTTAAGTGAAGATCGTTGTGGTGTAAACACATTCCCAGCCGTACTGAAAAATCTCTCTGATGAAGAGCTCGTTGCGCATATGTACAGGTATTTCCTGGCGATCCGTGCAATTGTGGGGAATTGGAGTTCGTGCTGCTTCCATCCTTTCGGAGGATCCTAATCACTATCGATGCAGGGTATGGATGAATAGGACTCTATTGTAATTTAGCTGTCTCCTCTGCTGTTTTCTCCTGTCTTTTCTGTTGCCCTCCCCTTCCCTTGAATAAACTCCCGAGAGTTGACCTTTTCTTGGCGGGTGGGGAGACAAGGGACTGGGAGCGAGGTTAGGCATCACTTTCCAAAAGTGCCTCTCATTCCTCTTTTGCCTCCCAAATCTCTTGTTCCTGGTCATGTTCAATACTAGCCACTGCTTCAAGGCAAACCTTGTCAATTGATTTAGCTTGCAGAACATCAGATGAATATTTGCCCTTGAATCGAGGATACAGGAGGGTGGTGACATGAAGAAGAAGCACATGGGTGGCCATTCTCGTCTCGTCATGATACTTTTCCTCCATGTATTGGACGATCCGGGTCTTTATGTCTTTTGTCAGTTCCAGGTTATCCCCTTTTGGTGCCATGATATCGGTGGAAAGTAGGTGCATCATTGGGACGACCGAGGACACTGTCACAAAGTTTTCAGCAGAAAGAATGTTGGTAAAATCTGCTACCGGTGATGGGGCTTTCTCGATCGCCTCCAGCACGTCTATATCTTGCCATTTTCGAACCAGTAGAGGGGTGTCACGATTGGCCATCAACACACGTTGTATGGCGGCCCTCTGCTCTAGGAAACGGCAAACCATCTTGTGGCGTGATCCCATTCGGGTACATACTTCCTAAAAGAGATTAAAACCTTAAATAAATTACTGATAGGGAAAACATACTGTTGTTTGGTTTTTCATTTAGAATAATAAAATAATGATAATGCAGTTCTTATATAGCGCTTTATACTCCCGAAGGGTGTCTCAGAGCGCTCAGTATTTTTCCTACAAGGTAAGTGGAGTTACGTGTTGAAGTTTGAGACCTATTCCTTTGCATAGCACCATGTAATGGTTTACAAGGTGCTTTGGCGCAATATGCAGCCAATCAAACCAGGAACACTGGGGCGAACCCCTTCTCTTTACGATAAGTGCACTGGGTTCTTTTACGTGCATTACACAACACGGCTACGGCTTAACGTCCCATTCAAAGGACGAAGCATGTGATTAAGTGTCTTGCTTAAGGACACATGTGTCACGACTGGGATTCAAACCCACACTCTGCTGATCAGAAACACCAGAGCTTGAGTTCGGTGTTCTTATCCGCTCGGCCATGACACGCCACAAGAAAAGAAAAGAAATAGTAGCAATCCACCTGATTTCAATAAGTGTTTTTAAATTAATTAATGACTATTTTCAAACACAAAAAAAATGACTATTGAAAACAACTTAATAATTAGGAATAGAAAACAGAGGCTCTTTTTTGTGACCTTAATACTTTTGTCGTTGGTTTAGCATTTTCTCTAAATTTGTTGCGTGGTTCATTAAACCAAACATTTAGCGTTGAGCATACATACCGTGTCAAGACAATGCTTTGGGAGATTCATTCATTCATTCATTTTATTTCCACATCAATGCAAAAAATAAGAAGCTGAGGTACATTCTTTAAATACATAAATAAACAAGTAGATAAGACTAAACAAAGATGTGGAGGGGATTTGCAAGAAGCAAGCTTGTCGAGTGCGAACCCCCTCATTTATATTATATGTGCTCTAAGTTAAATCTACTGGCGCAAATAACAAAAAAGACAAACGTTTTAAGTTATTGAAATGAGTATAAAATAAATACTAAGGTCAATGAAGAAAATACAATGAAAATGGCAAAAATGACCACTCATCCTGGGGCGACTCCCTACCAACGAACCCGTAGGGAGTTGTCTTCAATACTTCTTGGGGTCCTGGACTTAAACTTTGTCCAATCGTTGGGTACTCCCCACCATCAGTCACAGTTACGTACTGGAATTCATGATAGCCTTGGACACAATTTTCTGCAAAACGCGGACACTGTCAGTCCAATCAAAGCACTTTTTTCTAGAGGAGGAGATCGAATTACTCCTCCGCAAGAGAGCAGTGCGGGTGGTCCCACTCGGAACCGTGCATCAAGGGTTCACGTTGACCCTTTTTCATCCCGTTTTGGTGCCCGGTCCTAAACTTAAAGCCCCTCAACAAATTCTTAAAACCTCGTCGATTTTAGATGAAGATTCTCAAAGTTATTCTAGAGTCCATTGGTGCACACACGTTGGTGGCGTTCCTCGACTCAAAAGACCCCTACCTCCACATTCCGATACACCCGGGCCATTACAGGTTCCTTCATTTTATGTATGATGGCATACTGTACAAGTTCTTGACACTACCCTTCAGGTTCTCCACTTCCCCATGTGTGTTCATGCGTGTGGCAAAGGAGGCAGCAGTGGCGCTGCACTGCAGAGACGCGGGCTAACAGTATTAATGTATTTAAACAATTTTGACAAACCAGAAATGTCCCATATGCCGTCCAAACTGTGAACTGTTCTTCCATTCAATGACCATCCAGTGACCTCTTATCTGGTTCACAGCTCAATGCCAATTTAGCTGTATTTGTCTCTGTTGCGAGCTGAAATATTCATTCATTCATTCATTCATTCATTCATTCATAATGGTTTATTCTTTAAAGGGTGTGTACAACATTGGTAAGAATGAAAATATAAATGCTCACAGATTTGCACATAACTCACATGGTATAAAGATGATCATGGTAGAAAACTTCCCTTGAAATAGTTTTGCTTGAAATGCCATAGTTTTTACGAAGTGAGTAAAACAATAGTATTTATCCTGCAGGATAAATTCCGATGTTTGAAAAAAAGTTAAAACACATAAGGTTTTTTTTCACTGTTTTCTCATGACTCCGAAAACCGATTTAGCTTAAACTTTCACAGGTTTGTTATTTCATGTATATGTTGGGTCACATCGAGTTTGGATACAGGTCTTTGGCAATTACTAATGTTGTACACACCCTTTAAGAAACAAATTCCCATGGCGACCAAGGGTCGTAATACAGGAAAATATACAGAGAATACAAAATGTTAAAAGATGATAAAATCATACAATCACAAAGATGGAAAAAAACAAAAATCCAAAATACCCCAAAACATACAACAGAAAAATCTAATATAGTTTAAAGGGGAAAGGATTAACAAATTTAAACAATAGCAAGACGGTACATACAAACTTGCAGATGCAGCCTTGCGAAACCTCAAGGCCATCTCAAAAAAGATAAAATAAACTAAAAAGCCGCATAAAAAGATTCAATTGGAATTGTTAAAAAGGTAGATGAGATGAGGGAGAGGTTTTTTCTAAAGCGTTCAGTTTGGCAGTGAAATTGTCCCAGAAGTCCAGATTCCCTGAGTTGGTACCCACTATCAGACCTCTGGGGCAAAAGTCCCTTTAGAACTGAAAAAGGGAGAATTTTAGCAAAAGATTGGCACAAGTGGTTTTGATGGCACGCAGGGTTTCAATATTACACATTTTTTAGAGCGTCTGAGTAGCGCTTGTCGTCATTGCCAAGAACAATTCAACATGCCTGTTTCTGCACCCTTTCCAGATCATTGCACTGTGTTTACTTGAAATTGCTCCAGACCATGCGGAGGCAGCGTACTAAGCTTAGGTAAATGTAGGAGTTTGGATGGCTGGGCCAAATTGCAGTGATTGTTTTACTTAGTTTTACCAATTTAAATTGGATTTAGAAAGAAAAAAATAAGGGGAGGTGAACTTACCTATCAATAAAAATATTAGCAACTCTGTGCTACAGTAGTACTGTACCTAGAACCTAGATGTCTCGTTCCCTACTTGTTGTATGGTTACAACTTCACTTACATAATGTGAACCATGCAGAAGTTAAATATAGTCACTATGCATGCACATAGTTGCAGTAGTTTTGCAAAATGTTTGCAATACAAATTGTTCCTGTAACATGTAAACAGTACTTCAATTATAGAACCATACCAGCATAAATCAAATCGATGCCAATGGCTGATCACAACTTACTTTTCCCTTCGAGGGTGCATAGACCAGAGATAAGTACTGGAGGACTCGAGGTTGGTCTCAGATTCGGACTCAACCCTGGGACTCAGTGTGACTTGGCTTGAAGCCGGCTCAAGACCGGAGACAAATACCGAAAAACACGCAACTTGAGACCGTGCATGTCAGGGTTGTAGTCTTGACTGCAAAGTAACACACATAGAATCTGAATCCCAAACAGTGGCTTTTGTCCCTGTCTGTACTGGGCCTAGAAAACATGACACCGTGAGTGCATGCATGGTGCACGCTAAACAGTGAGCTTTCCGAGTGGGTCATTACGTCCACCACTGTTGTAACTTGTACCAAGCAGACTATTCCAGGCATGTTAGGGCCCAATTTCATGGCACTGCTTACTGCATAATTTTGTGCTTACTGCCCGTAGAATCATACACTTTACAAGGTGCCTCAAGATCAGGGCCCAATTTCAAGCCTCTGCTCACTCCAGAATTCTGTGCTTACAACCCATAGAACCACACACTTTACAGGGTGCCTCAAGATCAGGGCCTAATTTCAAACCACTGCTTACCGCAGAATTCTGTGCTTTCGGCCCGTAGAATCACACACTTTACTGGGTGCTTCAAGTTCATGGTCCAAATTCATGGCACTGCTTACTGCAGAATTCTTTTCTTCGCCCCATAGAATCATATAGGGCGCCATAAGCACAGTAATCTTGTTGGTATAACAAATGTTTATTCGCAAAAGATGTTTTCAGTAGTGACTCTCAGTTCAAAAATGTACCTCAAGAGAATGAGTTATACTACTATAATGCAGTGCAATGTTGTCCAATATAACTTCCAAATTCAGTCTCCTGATGATGACTAGAGCAAGCTAGTCGAAATGTTGAGACCATTTAAGAACTGGCAGTAGAATAATAACATGACAATTTCTCAAAGGACAAATTCTACACAGCAAAGTAGATATACACATGGTATTACCGCAAACCTAATATACAACTTCCAAATTGACCAAGAAAATTACTTTTTATGAACTCTGCATGTTCAGATGACAAACATTAGGCCATTGTTGAGATGTTTAGGTAAATATGCAAATTTGTAGGTTGGATTTAAGCAGTCCAATTTCTTTGAAAATATCAGAAAAATTTACAGAGATGTTGTTATTTGATGCAAATTTTCATATACTTTTTTGGACAAAAACCATATCACATACATTGTTATATATTTCTAGAGGTGAGTATCATATGAATCTGAAGGGAAACATAAATAAAACGCTAAATTTGTTCTCTTGTAGAAATGAATTGAATGAATTTCCAACCTCTCCTATCTGCTGCAGGGTTATAGGAGGAAGCTCCAAGTGAAAACCTCTTGACTTATAAAAGAACATGAACCTGTACATGCCCTAAAAGGTAAATCTTCTTTTAATGTGTTCATGACGTAATAAACCACAAAGCAAACTGACTGGGTCAATTTTAACTCAATTTTGGGGTGAACAAAGAAAGCTTGACTAGTAATGGGATTTGAACCTGCGACCCCGGATTAACATGCTGGCACTCTACCAATTGTGCTATCTAGCCCTAATGTTGGCGATCCTCTTGTTTTGTCAGTATCTTTTTTTTTTGGTGCCAGTCATAAGCCTATCAACCTTAAACTGCAATATAGCCAGGGATCACACCCAAGTTAACGATACAACGTTGGAAGAAGCGGCAGTGGAGGAATCGTCTTAACACCTTAAGGGGATGCAACTTTTTATTTATTTCAAATATCAAGTAGTAAACCACAAGGGAAACTGACTGGTTTTGTTTAAACCAAAATTGAATTAAAATTTATCCAATCAATTTCCCTAATGGCTTAGTACTTGATATTTGAAATAAAAAGTTGGTAGAGTGCCAGCACATTAATCTGAAAGACACAGGTTAAAATCCTGTTGTAGTAAATTTGTATTTGTTCACCCTCAAAGAAATAAGTCAATACTTAAAGATGGACTACAACGGAATAATGATAAAGGCTGTGTTACTGTTTTCGTTCGAGAAATGTATAATGATTACTAATTATTGTTCAATAAAACTTGTTCTTTCATGCAAAAAACCCCCAAATTGATCAGCGTTCTACGACCCAGAAAAACTCAGTTTTAGCAAAAGCCCTTAACTCATGAATAATTCATACTTTGTGTGTGACGTAGTACCCATGACGCTTTACCTCGGGTCGATCGTGTGCGTGCATTTTTACTGTACAATACAATGCGGAATAACAGCGGACAAGCTAGGCCTGGTGGTAGTGGATACAAGAATTCTCTCGATGTTTGGCGCTTTTAATGTGGGGATCGATGCAGGCTTCAAACGAAACTTTGTTGTCAAACCCAGTGATTTTTTCAAAGCACTTGAAGGTTCAATACACTATACAGTCCTCTGAAAAATGTGCTGAACAAATCAAAGGCCTACTTCTTGCCGAGAAGGTGAAATCCTTTCGTGTATTATTCACAAACTTCACCCATTCCTTTGATATCGCAGGATCCCGCGGAAATTGAACAAAATGAATCTCTGGACTCTTAGAACTATTTCTAGTGCATCCACCAACAACACATGAAGTCGGCATTATTGTAGCTGATACACGAGAAAAAAAAGGTTCGTAAAAACTTCATGCCTCTGCATGAAAACGCATACATACAAATGTCTTTATTATTATTATTATTATAATACACACGGAATAACATGGCGTCTTTTGTTTACTCTCGGTTGCTCATGGGTATTTCGTCATCACTTTTCGCTGGTTTACAAGTCCGCCGGTACTATATCGTGGATTTCATTGTGGTTTTCAATGGATCTTTGCCGGGAACCAGTACAGGGCGGGAAATTTCAAAATCGAAGAATCGAGGTCTAATTTTTTCGGTCAAATTGCAACAAAATTATTTAGAGAAAAACATGACCACAACAATAAATTGTTACCTGAACGCAACATGAACAAGGTTCGATAGTAAATTTAATGTGTGAGTTTTCATTGTATTCCATCTTTAAACATTTCCAGCCTTGTTTTCATTCTGTTATGACTATCAATGAGGTTCAAGACAAGGTGTACATGTACATGTATGTTGTGAATGAGTTTGAAGTTCACTCAAAGAACTCTGTATTCTACATTACAGAATGTCTACAAAGTTTCATCCTGTGTCTGCTTATTGAAATAACATCTAGAGCAATTTGCAATGACTCACTGAACCCAGCCTCCTGTATCTGTTCACTGGCATCATAAAATCTTGAGGAATATGCAGTGACTCACTGAACCCAGCCTCCTGTATCTGCTCACTGACATCATAACATCTTGAGGAATATGCAGCGACTCACTGAACCCAGCCTCCTGTATCAGCTCACGAACCCAGAATCCTGTATCAGCTCACTGACATCATAACATCTTGAGGAATATGCAATGACTCACTGAACCCAGCCTCCTGTATCAGCTCACTGACATCATAACATCTTGAGGAATATGCAACGACTCACTGAACCCAGCCTCCTGTATCAGCTCACTGACATAACATCTTGAAGCTGATGCATCGACTCACTGAACCCAGCCTCCTGTATCTGCTCACTGACATCATAACATCTTGAGGAATATGCAACGACGCACTGAACCCAGCATCCTGTATCAGCTCACTGACATCAAAACATCTTGAAGAATATGCAACGACTCTTGGAACCCAGCCTCCTGTATCTGCTCACTGACATCATAACATCTTGAGGAATATGCAACGACTCACTGAACCCAGCATCCTGTATCAGCTCACTGACATCAAAACATCTTGAAGCCTATGCAACGACTCACTGAACCCAGCCTCCTGTATCAGCTTACTGACATCATAACATCTTGAAGCTTATGCAACGACTCACTGAACCCAGCCTCCTGTATCTGCTCACTGACATCATAACATCTTGAGGAATATGCAACGACACACTGAACCCAGCATCCTGTATCAGCTCACTGACCACAAAACATCTTGAAGAATATGCAACGACTCTTGGAACCCAGCCTCCTGTATCTGCTCACTGACATCATAACATCTTGAGGAATATGCAACGACTCACTGAACCCAGCATCCTGTATCAGCTCACTGACATCAAAACATCTTGAAGCCTATGCAACGACTCACTGAACCCAGCCTCCTGTATCAGCTTACTGACATCATAACATCTTGAAGCTTATGCAACGACTCACTGAACCCAGCCTCCTGTATCTGCTCACTGACATCATAACATCTTGAGGAATATGCAACGACACACTGAACCCAGCATCCTGTATCAGCTCACTGACCACAAAACATCTTGAAGAATATGCAACGACTCTTGGAACCCAGCCTCCTGTATCTGCTCACTGACATCATGACATCTTGAGGAATATGCAACGACTCACTGAACCCATCCTCCTGTATCAGCTCACTAATATCATAAAATCTTGAGGAATATGCAGCGACTCACTGAACCCAGCCTCCTGTATCTGCTCACTGACATAATAACATCTTGAGGACTATGCAACGACTTACTGAACCCAGCCTCCTGTATCAGCTCACCAACATCATAACATCTTGAGGATTATGCAACGACTCATTGAACCCAGCCTCCTGTATCTGCTCATTGACATCATAACATCTTGAGGACTATGCAACGACTCACTGTACCCAGCCTCCTGTATCTGCTTACTGACATCCTAATATCTTGAGGAATATGCAACGACTCACTGAACCCATCCTCCTGTATCAGCTCACCAACATCATAACATCTTGAGGAATATGCAACGACTCACTGAACCCAGCCTCCTGTATCTGCTCACGAACCCAGAATCCTGTATCAGCTCACTGACATCATAACATCTTGAGGAATATGCAACGACTCACTGAACCCAGCCTCCTGTATCTGCTCACGAACCCAGAGTCCTGTATCAGCTCACTGACATCATAACATCTTGAAGCCTATGCAACGACACACTGAACCCAGCATCCTGTATCAGCTCACTGACATCAAAACATCTTGAAGAATATGCAACGACTCTTGGAACCCAGCCTCCTGTATCTGCTCACTGACATCATGACATCTTGAGGAATATGCAACGACTCACTGAACCCAGCATCCTGTATCAGCTCACTAATATCATAAAATCTTGAGGAATATGCAGCGACTCACTGAACCCAGCCTTCTGTATCTGCTCACTGACATAATAACATCTTGAGGATTATGCAACGACTCACTGTACCCAGCCTCCTGTATCTGCTTACTGACATCCTAATATCTTGAGGAATATGCAACGACTCACTGAACCCATCCTCCTGTATCAGCTCACTAATATCATAAAATCTTGAGGAATATGCAGCGACTCACTGAACCCAGCCTCCTGTATCAGCTCACCAACATCATAACATCTTGAGGAATATGCAACGACTCACTGTACCCAGCCTCCTGTATCTGCTCACTGACATCAAAACATCTTGAAGAATATGCAACGACTCTTGGTACCCAGCCTCCTGTATCTGCTCACTGACATCATAACATCTTGAGGAATATGCAACGACTCACTGAACCAGCATCCTGTATCAGCTCACTGACATCAAAACATCTTGAAGCCTATGCAACGACTCACTGAACCCAGCCTCCTGTATCTGCTCACTGACATCATAACATCTTGAGGAATATGCAACGACTCATTGAACCCAGCATCCTGTATCTGCTCATTGACATCATAACATCTTGAGGACTATGCAACGACTCACTGTACCCAGCCTCCTGTATCTGCTTACTGACATCCTAATATCTTGAGGAATATGCAACGACTCACTGAACCCAGCATCTTGTATCTGCTCACTGACATCATAACATCTTGAGGAATATGCAACGACTCAGTGAACCCAGCCTCCTGTATCTGCTCACTGACATCATAACATCTTGAGGAATATGCAACGACTCACTGAACCCAGCCTCCTGTATCTGCTCATTGACATCATAACATCTTGAGGAATATGCAACGACTCACTGAACCCAGCCTCCTGTATCAGCTCACGAACCCATCCTCCTGTATCAGCTCACTGACATCATAATATCTTGAAGAATATGCAACGACTCACTGAGCCCGGCCTCCTGTACCTGCTCAATTATACCATAACATCTTGAGTAATATGCATTGACTGAATTCAGTCTCCTTCTTCAGCTCAAGGGCATCAGATACTCTTGAGCTATTTGCAATGACTACTGAATCAAGCCTCCTGTAACTGGCCTGGCTGACATCATTACAAGGACCAGCAAGGACCAAATTCCTTATGTGATAAGGTAAATTAAACTTTTAAACACTTATATCTGATTATGTATCATTTTAATTACCTAAAGAATACTGAAAGTCTTGTGTCATTTTGGGATTTCTTCAGAGGTGTTGTGCTTACATCAAACAACATGTGAAATTGTTCCAAACGTATCTTTAATTTAAAAAAAGTTTGTGCTCAGAATGTACAAATAAAATCATTACAAACTATTTAAATCATCAAACTGTTTTACTTTTAGGTTGCCTCAAAAATTGCCAAAATGGGATTGTAGGTTTTTTATTACTAACAAGTTAATAATTTAGTCCATCCTTTTCTATGTGTCCCACGTGATATCACTATAAATCTTGAAATGAATGTCTGTCAAATTTTCCCCGTCTTAACAACATTTTGTTATTTTACGTTATTCATCTGCAGGTTTATTGCAATCTGTGTCTGTCCCTCAGTCTGAAGTCCTGAAGTATTCATGAATGATAACAACTTGAAGAACCCAGCCATCCACTGAAGGTTGAGAATGGCAGGTCCCAGTCATCACTAGTCAACTGAGTTTTGTCAGTGCTTCACTGAAAGCTGATTGATCATACTGGCTAGAGCTTCATGCCAGAGATGCAAACGTACACTTACAATTTAAGGTAATTCAATAACAAATATTGTACTGATTAGTATTGTCAATAATTTCCAATTTTACTTGTTTAAATTTAATTCTTTGTTTCACAAGTTCTTTAGAGTGATGGTGTAAACATCTTGTACATGTGATCGAGTCAGATTACAAATGATGAAGTAGCTTTTACTTCTGTGCTGTTTCTCTTTTATGCAATAGATGAATTAAACAATTAAAATTGCAAAATAGATCAACTAAACAGTTAAAGTTGCAACTTGTAATGTTGTTTTGACTTAACCAATTTGATCCGGGATTTCCAAAGTATCAATCCATAAGTTTAATTCTCGTAACACCAACCCACAAATGTTATATCTGAAATATTGTTGTTGAAATGAATCGTTCACTAATGAAACAAAGGCAAGAAAACAATGGTATTTGCACCTGGGTTTACAATTCTCTATTGCGAACTTTTGCATGGAAGCCTTCTTTTTTCACCGTGTTCAGACGTCCCCTTGGCCGTAAGCCACGATAATGGACCACTTGGTCATGAGAACAATGGATCTAAACACAGGAAAAAGTCTGTGTGATGGCACAGATTTTTCTTATTGCTCTAGACTCTGCGTCATTCCAAACACAGCAGAAAGTTTGCGAGACAAGCAGAATTTTTTTTAGGACTGTAGACTCTGCGTCACTCCGAACAGAGGAGAAAGTCTGTGTGACGGTACAGATTTTTTTATTAGTGTAGACTCTGCATCACTCCAAACACAGGAGAAAATCTGTGTGACGACACAGATTTTTCTTATTTCTGAAGACTCTGCATCACTCCAAACACAGGAGAAAGTCTGTGTGAAGGCGAAGATGTTTTTATTACAGTAGACTTTTCGTCACTCCGAAAAAAGGAGAAAGTTTGTGTGCGGCGCAGATTATTATTATTGCTGTAGACTCTACGACACTCCAAACACAAGTGAAAGTCTGTGTGATGGCACAGATTATTATAATTGCTGTAGAATCTGCGACATCTCTAAAAACAGGAGAAACTCTGTGTGACGGCACGAATTATTCTTATTGCTTTAGACTCTACGTCACTCCAAACGTAGGAGAAGGTCTGTGTGACGATGCAGATTGTTCTTATTCCTGTAGACTCTGCGCCAATCTGAACGTAGGAGAAAGTCTGTGTTGACGGCACAGATTTGTTTATCAAGTAATCTGTAGACTTTGCGTCACTCCAAACACAAGAGAAAGTCTGTGTGATGGCACAGATTATTATAATTGCTGTAGAATCTGCGACATCTCTAAAAACAGGAGAAACTCTGTGTGACGGCACGAATTATTCTTATTGCTTTAGACTCTACGTCACTCCAAACGTAGGAGAAGGTCTGTGTGACGATGCAGATTGTTCTTATTCCTGTAGACTCTGCGCCAATCTGAACGTAGGAGAAAGTCTGTGTTGACGGCACAGATTTGTTTATCAAGTAATCTGTAGACTTTGCGTCACTCCAAACACAGGAGAAAGTCTGTGTGATGGCGCAGATTGTTCTTATTGCTGTAGACTCTGCGTCACTTCGAACGTAGGAGAAAGTCTGTGTGACGGCACAGATTTGTTTATTAAGTAACCTGTAGACTCTGCATCACTCCAAACACATGATAAAGTCTGTGTGATGGTGCAGATTGTTTTGTTACTGTAGATTCTGAGTGCGTTCGATTAGCTTACACGTTTAAGTAAAACTTACACGAGAGCGTTCAATTAGCCATCACTTGAGACTCGTGTCTGTCCCGGTGTCAGCCACCACAGCCCCGGCTCGCAAGCGGGTCTCTGGTGGATGCCCGGTTGTAATGACGTACTTTCCGACTGCAGGCTTATTATACCAGATGGCGGGGGACATATTGAATTCGACGCAAGTACAAAAGCTACAAATTAATACACAGATTTATCGTTCATGAAACAATTATGGCAAATGGAAAGGAAATGTATTTCCTTTAAAAAAAAAAAACAGTTGGTGAGTGTGTTCAAATTATGAATGATATAATTAAATTGTGTCGTTACGGTCATCGACATTTTCCAATTGAGCAGACGACGGAAATGACGGGCTGTCTGTTTACACTTTTTTAAGTCGCGCCACTATGCAACCACCCTTTGACCTTAATTTTCCCAGAGTGCCAATCGAAAACACTGCAACGTTCAATTAGCCTCGTTTTGTGGCTACCACAACTGTAAGTCCGCAATACACATGGGGAAGCTAATCGAAGGCACCCTCTGCATCACTCCAAACACAGGAGAAAGTCTGTGTGACTGCACAGACTTTTTTTTATTACTGTAGACTCTGCATCACTCCAAACACAGGAGAAAGTCTGTGTGACGGCACTGATTTTTCTTATTGCTCTAGACTCTGCATCACTCCAAACACAGGAGAAAGTCTGTGTGAAGGCGAAGATATTTTTATAACTGTACACTTTTCGTCAATTCAAACAAAGGAGAAAGTCTTTGTGACGGCGCAGATTATTATTATTCCTGTAGAGTCTACGCCACCTCCAAAAACAGGAAAAACTTTGTGTGACGGCACAGATTTTTCTTATTGCTTTAGACTCTACGTCACTCCAAACTTAGGAGAAAGTCTGTGTGACGGCACAGATATTTTTCCTTACTGTAGACTCTGCGTCACTCCAAACACAGGAGAAAGTCTGTGTGATGATGCAGATTGTTCTTATTGCTTTAGACTCTAAGTCACTCCGAACGTAGGAGAAAGTCTGTGTGACAGCACATATCTTTTAAATCTTTTAAATAAGTAACCTGCCGTCGATTTTACCAAACTCTTTCTAACTTAGGATTAATCTTAGGACTTAGGACAAGGCCAAGCCTTGCACTGTAACATGTAAACCTTAAGATTAATCCTAAGTTAGGATGAGTTACTCTGCATCACTCCAAAAAGTCTGTGTGACGGCACTGATTTTTCCTATTGCTCTAGACTCTCCGTCACTCCGAACGTAGGAGAAAGTTTGTGTGATGGCACAGATTTGTTTATTACTGTAGACTCTGCATCACTCCAAACACAGGAGAAAGTCTGTGTGATGGCGCAGATTGTTCTTATTGCTTTAGACTCTCGTCACTCCGAACAAAGGAGAATGTCTGAGTGACGGCGCAGACTTTTTTTTATTGCTGTAGACTCTGCGTCACTCTGAACAAAGGAGAAAGTCTGTCTGATGGCACAGTTTTTTTTATTGCTGTAGACTCTGCATCACTCTAAACACAGGAGAAACTCCGTTTGACGGCACAGACATTTCTTATCACTGTAGACTCTGCGTCACTCCAAACACAGGAGAAAGTCTGTGTGACGGCACAGATTGTTCTTATTGCTTTAGACTCTACGTCACTCCAAACACAGGAGAAAGTCTGTGTGACAGCACAGATTATTAGAATTGCTTTAGACTCTGCGTCACTCCAATCACAGGAGAAAGTTTGGTGATGGCGCAGATTGTAGGAGAAAGTCTGAGTGACGGCGCAGACTTTTCTTGTTGCTGTAGACTCTGCGTCACTCCAAACACAGGAGAAAGTCTGTGTGACGGGACAGAATTTTCTTAAACTGTAGACTTTGCGTCACTCCAAACACAGGAGAAAGTATTTGTGAAAGTGTTCTTATTGCTGTGGACTCTGTGGCACTCTGAAGGTAGAAGAAAGTCATTGTGACGGCACATATTTTTTTATTACTGTAGACTCTGCATCACTCCAAACACAGGAGAAAGTTTGTGTGACGGCACAGATTATTATAATTGCTCTAGACTCTGCGTCACTCCGAATGTAGGAGAAAGTTTGTGTGACGGCACAGATTTGTTTATGAGTGTAGACTATGCATCACTCCAAAAACAGGAGAAAGTCTGTGTGACTGCGCAAATTTTTCTTATTGCTCTAGACACCCATCTCACTCCAAACATAGGAGAAAGTCTGTGTTACTGCACAGATTTATTACAAGACAAAGTCTTCTTGATGGCACAAATATTTCTTATTGCCTAGCACTGGAGAAAGTCGGTTTGACGATGCAGATTGTTTTATTGATGTTGTTTTATTGATGTAGAGTCTGTCTTTCCAAACGGAGCGAAAAACTGCATGACAGCACTGATTTTTCTTTCAAATGTAGCACTCCAAACCAAGGAGAAAGTCTTTTTGTGAGTTTAGATTTTTCTTACTTATGTTGGCTTTGCATCATTCTAAATGTAGCAGGAAGTCTATGATGGTGCATTTTCTTCCTATTGCTGTAGACTCTGCATCATCCCCAAAAGTCCTAAACTTGTAACTTATTTACACAGGATGGTACACCTTTGTTTATTGGAAGAGTCGCATTCTGTTAATCTAGAAACATATTAAAAAAAAGGTTCCACAAGAGTGACCAGTGGCTATTTTATATAGGAAACTCTGGAACAGTTACTAGTGTTTTTCTATAAGGCTTTGAAATATCTGCTTTTTGTTGTTGTTTCAATGTGTGTTACAAAATTGAAACAGATATTGTTGATTGAAATTTTGATGACTGAATATTCCTAAGAATTACTTTGCCTTCTTGGTTTCAAAAATACATTGTGAAAATATTTAATGTACTCGCCGTATTCTCCCAAAACTTTTGAAACTTTAAAAAAACTTTCCTGTGAATAAGTTAAGATGAAACAGTTTAGTATTTGTTGTTTGGGTGACGAGATTCAACCTAGCAATTTTTTTGTGGTTAATTTAGGCATGTTGTTCTTGACATCAAGAAAAGCATTTAATACTCGTTGGATTGTTTCATTGTATTTGTAATAAAAACATAATAGATTGTCCCTTTTTTTAGAACATGGACTTCAGGTTGAAATATAAATTGTTTCAGAGTTTTTCTAACTTTGACGTGGGTATTTTTTTATTTTGGCTGAAACCCAGAAAAATGAAGGAAAGTGGAGGGATGAATGGTTGCATCAAGCGAGGGAGAGAAGCAGATATTCCTTACTGTGTATGTGTAGCTGAACTAGAGGCAGGAGATGTCTTTGTAAGTATTGCAATCATCACAGTTCTTTGTCCTCTGTAATTTGTTTTCAACTAAAATTTCTATACTTGAAAGAGTTCTGTGGAACTATACCTGAGTCTTGGTGAAGAATTGATTCACAAGTAGCTAATGTTTGACTGTTGCGGTTGTTTTGAACTTGCATAGCTGAGAAAACATGTCTAGCAAGTACATGTAATTCCAAACAGCTATTGTTGAACCATCATGCGATAGTTGGAGTGGGTTTTTTTTGCTCAAAGCTTTGATTATTGCCAATCAGAGTTGCAAACAGCTATTGTTAGTTGCTTGCAAATAGTTGGTCAGACAGTCTTAACTCTTTCGCTCCGGAATTTAATTTTCGAATTTCGCACGTTTGTACGTAATTAATTTCTGGAAATTCAGCAAAAACACGGACATGAAGGTAAAGCAGTGCACAATAAGTTCCATATCATCTGCTGAATCGCTGGCATTACCTGCACTATCGCTGTCATCAAGGGTATCATCGGCAGTATCACTATCCCACTGTGCAAGCCTCTAACGTGCCTGAAATGCAGTAACATTCTTCGTGGTCGACGCACGGTTCGTTGATGTGGACGCCGCCATCTTTAAATGCCGCTGTGTACAACGACCTGTGTCAATAATACCCTGCATACGCCCCTTTGCGCAAAGGAAAGCCAATGGCAGCGACTCAAAGCCGCTGAAACTAGGGTCAGAGGTCATCCAGATGGCAATATGGCATAAATTATGTAAAAAAGGCCCACATCATGGGGATGCCCCGAATTATCTACAGTGACGTCAACAAGCCGCTGTGAGCGGCTCGCCGTAGCGAAAGAGTTAAGGGTGCACCCCTCTAAATCAACTCCCATAGCAAACAGTGCAACATGCTAAATATTCAAAAATACACAAAGAATACTTAAAGTCTCACAGCTTTTTACAGTAAAGGGCCCATTGAGTTATTCCCCCTCCAAATAAAAACACCCCGACACTAGTGTAATTTTCCAAACATCCGAGCGTCAATCGTGAAAAATGTCCCTACACCTTCTCAGCAAAATACATCCATTTGGAAGTCAACAACCCCCAGGTCACAATTGGGCAAAATTTGTAGACTGAAGTTCTTTTTTGGGACTCTCAAATCTGTCTAATGTAGAATATTTTGAGGGCTTACAAAAAGTTTATGAGCTCGACGCTCTGTTTCCTTATATGGGGGGGGGGGGGGTGCACCCTTAACCTTGTTTGAGACGATTAATAGGTTGAGATTATGAACTTATAAACAGGATGTAGATTGCGGACCAGCAGAGTAACCAAGCCTTGATGATTGGTTGTAACTAGATGCAGCAAGTGTAGTTTACTAGGCAGGGTTGGTAGTTGAACTTACTGATGAGATGTAGATTGTAGACAGTACAGAGTAACCAGGCCTTGATGATTGGTTGTAGTAGCAAGTGTAAATTACTAGGCAGGGTTTTAGTAGTTGAACTTACTGATGAGATGTACATGTAGATTGTAGACCAGTACAGAGTAACCAGGGCCCAATTTCATGGCAGGAGCCCTTGTAGCACACAATTCTATGATACGTAAGCGGTAAGCAGAGCCATGAAATTGGGCCCAGGCCTTGATGATTGGTTGTAGTAGCAAGTGTAGTTTACTGGGCAGGGTTAGTAGTTGAACTTACTGATGAGATGTACATGTAGATTGTAGACCAGTACAGAGTAACCAAGCCTTGATGATTGGTTCTAGTAGCAAGTGTAGTTTACTAGGCAGGGTTTTAGTAGTTGAACTCACTGATGAGATGTACATGTACATGTGATTGCGGACCAGCACAGAGCAAGCCTTGATGATTGGTTTTAACTAGATGCAGCAAGTGTAGTTTTCTAGGCAGGGTTGGTAGTTGAACTTACTGATGAGATGTACATGTACATGTGATTGCGGACCAGCACAGAGTAACCAAGCCTTGATGATTGGTTGTAGTAGCAAGTGTAGTTTACTAGGCAGGGTTAGTAGTTGAACTTACTGATGAGATGTACATGTAGATTGTAGACCAGCACAGAGTAACCAAGCCTTGAAGATTGTAGTAGCAAGTGTAGTTAACTAGGCAGGGTTTTAGTAGTTGAACTTACTGATGAGATGTACATGTGATTACGGACCAGCACAGAGTAACCAAGCCTTGATGATTGGTTGTAGTTGCAAGTGTAGTTTACTAGGCAGGGTTTTAGTACTTGAACTTACTGATGAGATGTACATGTACATGTGATTGCGGACCAGCAGAGTAACCAAGCCTTTGTAACTGATTGAAGTTAGATGCAGCAAGTGTAGTTTACTAGGCAGGGTTAGTAGTTGAACTTACTGATGAGATGTACATGTAGATTGTAGACCAGCACAGAGTAACCAAGCCTTGATGATTGGTTGTAGTAGCAAGTGTAGTTTACTGGGCAGGGTTAGTAGTTGAACTTACTGATGAGATGTACATGTAAATGGTAGACCAGCACAGAGTAACCAAGCCTTGATGATTGGTTGTAGTAGCAAGTGTAGTTTACTGGGCAGGGTTAGTAGTTGAACTTACTGATGAGATGTACATGTAGATTGCGGACCAGCAGAGTAAACATGCCTTGATGATTGGTTGTAGTAGCAAGTGTAGTTTACTGGGCAGGGTTAGTAGTTGAACTTACTGATGAGATGTACATGTAGATTGCGGACCAGCAGAGTAAACATGCCTTGATGATTGGTTGTAGTAGCAAGTGTAGTTTACTGGGCAGGGTTAGTAGTTGAACTTACTGATGAGATGTACATGTAGATTGCGGACCAGCAGAGTAAACATGCCTTGATGATTGGTTGTAGTAGCAAGTGTAGTTTACTGGGCAGGGTTAGTAGTTGAACTCACTGATGAGATGTACATGTAGATTGCGGACCAGCACAGAGTAACCAAGCCTTGATGATTGGTTGTAGTAGCAAGTGTAGTTTACTGGGCAGGGTTAGTAGTTGAACTTACTGATGAGATGTACATGTAGATTGCGGACCAGCAGAGTAAACATGCCTTGATGATTGGTTGTAGTAGCAAGTGTAGTTTACTGGGCAGGGTTAGTAGTTGAACTTACTGATGAGATGTACATGTAGATTGTAGACCAGCACAGAGTAACCAAGCCTTGATGATTGGTTGTAGTAGCAAGTGTAGTTTACTAGGCGGATAGTAGTTGAACTTACTGATGAGATGTACATGTACATGTGATTGCGGACCAGCACAGAGTAACCAAGCCTTGATGATTGGTTGTAGTAGCAAGTGTAGTTTACTAGGCAGGGTTAGTAGTTGAACTTACTGATGAGATGTACATGTACATGTGATTGCGGACCAGCACAGAGTAACCAAGCCTTGATGATTGGTTGTAGTAGCAAGTGTAGTTTACTAGGCAGGGTTAGTAGTTGAACTTACTGATGAGATGTACATGTAGATTGTAGACCAGCAGAGTAACCAAGCCTTGATGATTGGTTGTAGTAGCAAGTGTAGTTTACTGGGCAGGGTTAGTAGTTGAACCTTCTGATGAGATGTACATGTAGATTGTAGACCAGCACAGAGTAACCAAGCCTTGATGATTGGTTGTAGTAGCAAGTGTAGTTTACTAGGCAGGGTTAGTAGTTGAACTTACTGATGAGATGTACATGTGATTGCGGACCAGCACAGAGTAACCAAGCCTTGATGATTGGTTGTAGTTGCAAGTGTAGTTTACTGGGCAGGGTTAGTAGTTGAACTCACTGATGAGATGTACATGTAGATTGCGGACCAGCACAGAGTAACCAAGCCTTGATGATTGGTTGTAGTAGCAAGTGTAGTTTACTGGGCAGGGTTAGTAGTTGAACTTACTGATGAGATGTACATGTAGATTGCGGACCAGCAGAGTAACCAAGCCTTGATGATTGGTTGTAGTAGCAAGTGTAGTTTACTAGGCAGGGTCAGTAGTTGAACCTTCTGATGAGATGTACATGTAGATTGTAGACCAGTACAGAGTAACCAAGCCTTGATGATTGGTTGTAGCAGCAAGTGTAGTTTACTAGGCAGGGTTAGTAGTTGAACTTACTGATGAGATGTACATAGATTGCGGACCAGCACAGAGTAACCAAGCCTTGTGGATTGTTTGTAGTAGCAAGTGTAGTTTACTAGGCAGGGTTAGTAGTTGAACTTACTGATGAGATGTACATGTAGATTGCGGACCAGCACAGAGTAACCAAGCCTTGATGATTGGTTGTAGTAGCAAGTGTAGTTTACTGGGCAGGGTTAGTAGTTGAACTTACTGATGAGATGTACATGTAGATTGTAGACCAGCACAGAGTAACCATGCCTTGATGATTGGTTGTAGTAGCAAGTGTAGTTTACTAGGCAGGGTAAGTAGTTGAACCTTCTGATGAGATGTACATGTAGATTGAAGACCAGCAGAGTAACCAAGCCTTGATGATTGGTTGTAGTAGCAAGTGTAGTTTACTAGGCAGGGTTAGTAGTTGAACTTACTGATGAGATGTACATGTAGATTGTAGACCAGCAGAGTAACCAAGCCTTGATGATTGGTTGTAGTAGCAAGTGTAGTTTACTAGGCAGGGTTAGTAGTTGAACTTACTGATGAGATGTACATGTAGATTGCGGACCAGCACAGAGTAACCAAGCCTTGATGATTGTTTGTAGTAGCAAGTGTAGTTTACTGGGCAGGGTTAGTAGTTGAACATGATGATGAGATGTACATGTACATGTGATTGTGGACCAGCAGAGTAACCAAGCCTTGATGATTGGTTGTAACTAGATGCAGCAAGTGTAGTTTATAGGTAGGGTTAGTAGTTGAACTTACTGATGAGATGTACATGTAGATTGCGGACCAGCACAGAGTAACCAAGCCTTGATGACTGTTTGTAGTTAGACACAGCAACTGTAGTATAGTAGGGTTAGTAGTTGCTTACAGACGAGATGTATACAGATTGCGGCCCAGCAGAGTAACCATACAAAGATACTGAGAGTTCCAATTGTAGTGTTGTTGCTGCATAAGATTTCTCAAAAGCTTTTAAATGTGTCGACCGCAACATTTGGATCACCAAATTTTTTAATCTAGGTGTTCATGCGTCAATCATTACCAGAAGTGGTGTGTTACCATATGTTTCAGTCTCAAGATTACATGAACAAAGACAATAAAACACAAGTTAATATTTATGTATTTATGCCAGTTTTGCCCACATTGGAACATACTTTGGTTCCACGTACATTGCTTTAATGCTTGAAGGAAACAAAATTGTGCGCTTTAAGGGTCCCAGTGTTCCAATACACACAAGACTAGCACAGTCTAAAGAATGTTTTCAGTAGCACTCTCAGTTCAAGAATGTACCACAAGAAAATGAGACAATACTACTGTAAGGCAGTGCAGTGTTGTCCAATATAAATTCCAAATTGACCAAGTATGAACTCTGCATGTCGAGATGTTAGGTCAATATGCAAACTTGTAGGTTGGATTTAAGCAGTCCAATTTCTTTGACAATATCAGAACAATGTAAAGAAATGTCGGTATTTGATGCAAATTTTCATTAACTTTTTTGATAAAAATCGTATCACATATTTATTTATGCATAAAGGAACATGCTTTTCAAAGTGAGTAGCATGTTCCTTGTTTCTTTGACTTATTTAGTCATGACAAGGTCAGAAATACTGCAGTCACATTTGTCTGATCATAATTACATTCTAATTTCTCTTCTTTTTTATAGGCTCTCTGATCATCATCGTTCTTCATAACCTTCACATGGACATGGAGTCGGTCAGATGCATGCTGCCACTTTCATGTAAACAACATGTGTTCCATTGATTTGCCTCAAGTTGATACATCCAGGTGTCATGTCTTCAGAGACAACACAGTATCGTCAAGAAATAATTGAATACGAACATCTGTACAACTGAATCCGAAAGGATCAGAAATATTGCGAGTTTGAAAACATTTGGGCCTAATTGTAGAACTTTTGAGTCATCCAAGAACAAGAAGCAGCACAAAGATTTTCGACTACGAACGGAATCACTCAAGATCGGATGGAGAAAAATGGAAAAATGTGAATTCTGGACATGACTTTGACTGTGACCTCTTTCTGTGAAGGGAAGTAGGTCAAATCTTGCGGCTGTTTTGAGCCAATATGGACTCTAAAGGCTTAATGGTATCATTAGTAAACTAATAAATTAGTAACGAATACCGATTCATCCCTCTGAACTTTGTGTGCAGGTATGGTGCTATTTTTGCATTTTGAGAAAGTGACAATTTCGGATGATTTAAGTAATCGGCTTTTGGGGGTAGTAAAATGTATCTGATGAAATGGTTCAACAGCAGTTATTTCATTTCATTTATTCTGGTTGTGAAGCCAAGTACTCTCAGAAAAGCAAACTTAATCTCTGTACTAGCCAAGAACCCAATGGAGAGAAGACAAGGAAGGAAGTTTCAGTTTTAGATGTGGGAGGAAAGCCCCAATCCACATAGTGCCCATGGCTTGATTCAAACCGGAGTCCTAGAGGTAGAAGGCGAGGAAAGAAACTACTACGCCATCCTGACATCTAAAATTTTTAAAAATACTTCAATATCAAATGCATCTTTTTTTTAAAATTAAGTTTGTAATTGTGGAATTGGGGCGGATTTGTCACTTTGCAAAAACAACAACATACATGTAGTGTGCAAGATTAACATGACTTAAAGGCACTGGACACTATTGGTAATTACTCAAAATAATTGTTAGCATAAAAACTTACTTGGTAACGATCAATGGAGAGCTGTTGATAGTATAAAACATTGTGAGAAACGGCTCCCTCTGAAGAAACGTCCTTTTTGAGAAAAAAGTAATTTCTCCTTAAAATATTTGAATTCATTTTGAGATCTCACGCGTGAGGTCTTGTAATGAATTCAAATATTTTAATCGAAATCAAGCATCTGAAAGCACACAACTTCGTGTGACAAGGGTGTTTTTTCTTCCATTATTATCTCGCAACTTCGATGACCAATTGAGTTAAAATTTTCACAGGTTTGTTATTTTGTGCATATGTTGAGATACACCAAGTGAGAAGACTGGTCTTTGACAATTACCAAAGGTGTCCAGTGTCTTTAATAACAAATGAAAAGAAACAAGTGGTCAGTTTCTAATTGTTGATGATTCGATTTTTCCGGAAAAATAGTATTTGTGACAGTTATTACAAAAAAGGAAAGTGTATTGGGTAAATGTTGTAATGTGACAGCTTGTTTGGCAGTTAATAGATTTCAATTGTCCAGAATGTGTGATAACTTTATGGCATAGCTGCAGTGGTGAATATGCAAAGTGAAATTTATGCACATGCAGTTTAAAATATTAGAAATGACTGGAATAGGTTTGTTGTGTTGCAAAATGAAAGAAGGGCCAAGTTCAGTCAATCTACAACAATGAATAATTGAAAGGGAGGATGGGGGTAAGGGGGTGGGGTTTCTGTAAATGGGTTTCTTTAAATGGGTTTCATAAAGTAATGATATATAATAGTAATAATAATAATAATAATAATAATGAAGGGGGATGGGGGGGCAGGGGGGAGGGTAGGGGTGGGACATATGGGAATACTGGGGATTCTTTCATTTAAATAAGCAAACAAGAAATCTCTTCTGCTTTATATTAAGACATGAAAGTGTATTGATCATTGTAGCTGTGGTATTGGGTTGTTGTAAAATCTGGATTGTGGAATTTTCTTAACAAGCCCAAGCGTGCACAAATAATTTTCTAATGATATAATGAAATGAAATACCAATATGCATCGGTTTGTTCACAGTGCTCTCTGGAAAGGTCCAGCTTTATTTTATATAAATGCTCAAAGGATTTTAACAATTTTTAGATGAATTTTAAACAGTATACTCAGTAAGAACTATTTTTATATAGAATGAAGATGGACTGCAGTTTACCAAATGTACATTTTGAAATCAAAATGAAGATTCTAGATAGCGTACTTCACAGAGATGGAACTTCAAAACAGACATGTCATCTTGTCAGTGCAAAAACGTTGTATCTCCTAAAAAAGCACTTATGTTACACGCGAGTTTAAAATTGTCAAGATGTTGTACTTAAAACAGCCAGGGTGTACACACAAAACAAGATACAATGTTTTGCACTGATGCAACGATTTGGTGAAGTTTCCATCTATTCGCTGGGTTATTATAGGTTTAGATTGTATTAAAATTGTTTTGAAAATGTATAATGTAAAGGAGTATATCTTAATATATCAATATAGTTCAGATAAATAGACATGCATTTTGAACGCATTGCTGCAAAATACAATCACAAGGCGAAGACGAAGATATATTCTGCGACAATGTTTTTAAAGGTATCGCACACGTTTGGTAATGACTCAAAACAAATATTAGCATAAAAACTTACTTGGTAACAAGCAACGGAGAGTTGTTGATAGTATAAAACATTGTAGGAAATGACTCCCTCTAAAGTAACGTAGTTTTTGAAAAAGAGGTAATTTCTCACTAAAGTAATAAAAACTTCTTGCAAGAAGTTTTTATTCCTATCTGAAAGCACACAAATTTGTACAACAAGGATGTTTTTTCTTCATCATTTTCTTGCAACTTCGATGACCAATTGAGCCCAAATTTTCACAGGCTTGTTATTTTATGCATATGTTGGGATACACCAAGTGAGAACACTGGTCTTTGACAATTTCCAAACGTGTTCAGTGCCTTTAAGTCAAAGCTATTTATTTTAAGCGATTGCAGTGTACCAAAAGTAATTAAGTGATGCAATTAGTAAGGAACTGAGATTGCAAGGAAATTTCAATTTAAAGGGATTGTATACGTTTGGTATGTGGAACCATGGAGGTAGTAGAACTACTGTTTGTTTCAATCCTATATAGTTGTAGATATATACCATAAAACTAACCTGTGAAACTCCTGTATACTACCTTTAAAACAAAATGAATGCTCTTCCTTCTTTTGAAATGCAATTGCAAAAACTTACTTGTTAAAACTATCCTGTTGACATATTGGACTCTGAAGTGCAGTCTAAATGAATGTGTACCATTCGCACTGCACTGCACTTCTGGCTTCAAAATGTCATCACTTAATGTACCAAGAGGATTTTATTAGTTATTACACGAGTGCAAGTGGAATACGGACTCAATTATAATGCTGCTGCGCATGGATATTGGATGCAGATGCTCTACCTTATTCCACAAGCATGCATGAGATAACAAATTTATCTTCAAGCAAACTTGACACGCAGCTTAAAATAGCACAATACATGGGTGTGATATGGACCGTGCAATAATGTTTAATATCACATTGTTGTTACCATGGATTGACCAATGAAAATGGAGGATTCAAGTTTGCTTGAAGATAATATCTAAAACCATGCACAAAGGTTATTCTCTTCACTTTGAAATATTTTCAGTTTCTATCTTTTGTTTTGCTTTTATTCTTGAACCTTTACTATGTTCTCCTCTTCTTGTCATCTGTGCTGCCAGTTTTGGTTCTTCAGTTGCAACCATTTTACCTGTACTTTGGTTAAATTTTATCTGTAGCCATTCATCTTTGAGAGTGATATCAACGTACTTTAACGCAGCCATAAACATCAACATCAAAACAGCTCTGCTTACACTATGGCTGATTGGCTTCAACTTTAAACAGTGTCTGTTTCAAGCGACCTTACTTCCGAAACACTTATGTTTTCATGCAACCTGGTTGTTCTTTTTGAACCATTTAATGTGTTCATGTGACTTCAATGCAACTGCTCCATCATGGCTATGGATGTTTCCATTCAACTTTGTTGTCATTCTTCTTCAACCATTTGATGTCTTCATGTGACTTAGTCGCATCTTCCTTAATGCAACTTTGTTTTTCAACCTTTTGGGGTTTTCTATGGCTGATTGGCTTCAATTTAAATAGCGTCTGTTAGTTAAATAAAATTACTACTCTTTAGCGACGATTATACGAAAACCTCTCTCTACAATCAACATGTAGTTCATGTTTTCTTGGGATTAAGTTGCTGTCTCCTTCAATGAAGCTGATGTATTCATGCGACTTTGTCATCATTCTTCTTCAACTGTTTGAAGTTTTCTTTAGGCTAAGTTGTATTCTCCTTCAATGTAGCTTATTTTTTCATGCAGCTTTGTCATCATTCTTGATGTTTTTCTTTGGACTAAGTCCTATTTTCATGAGACTTTGTCTTCAATCTTCTTCAACACTGGGATATTTTCCTGGGATAAACTTGCAGTCTCCTTCAATGTACACGATGTTTTCATGCCCCTTTGTTGTCATTCTTCTTCAAGCCTTGGATATTTTCTTGGGACTAACTCCAATTCTCCTTCAATGTAGGTGATGTTTTCATGCCGCTTTGACGTCATTCTTTTTCGACCCTTGGATATTTTCCTGGGATTAAGTTGCAGTCTCCTCCAATGTACCTGATGCTTTCATGCCGCTTTGTTGTCATTCTTCTTCAACCCTTTGATATTTTCTTGGGACTAAGTCGTATTCTCCTTCAATGTAGGTGATGTTTCATGCGACTTCTTCATCATTCTTCTTCAACCTTTGGATATTTTCTTAGGACTAAGTTGTTTTCTTCTTCAATGAAGCTGATGTTTCATGCGACTTTGTCATCATTCTTCTTCAACCTTTGGATATTTTCTTGTGACTAAGTCGTATTCTCCTTCATGCGACTTGGTCATCATTCTTCTTCAACTGTTTGATGATTTCTTGGGACTAAGTCGTATTCTCCTTCAATGTAGGTGATGTTTTAATGCGACTTGGTCATCATTCTTCTTCAACTGTTTGATATTTTCTTGGGACTAAGTTGATTCTCCTTCAATGTAGCTGATGTTTCATGCGACTTCTTCATCATTCTTCTTCAACCTTTGGATATTTTCTTAGGACTAAGTTGTCTTCTCCTTCAATGTAGGTGATGTTTAATTCTTCTTCAACTGTTTGATATTTTCTTGGGACTAAGTCGTATTCTCCTTCAATGTAGCTGATGTTTTCATGCCGCTTTGTCGTCATTCTTCTTCAACCCTTGGAAATTTTTTTGGGATTAAGTCGTATTCTCCTTCAATGTAGCTGATGTTTCATGAGACTTGTCTACATTCTTCTTCAACAGTTGGATATTTTCTTGGGACTAAGTCGTATTCTCCTTCATGCCACTTGGTCATCATTCTTCTTCAGCTGTTTAATGTTTTCTTGGGACTAAGTCGTATTCTCCTTCATGCGACTTGGTCATCATTCTTCTTCAACTGTTTCATGTTTTCTTGGGACTAAGTCGTATTCTCCTTCAATGTAGGTGATGTTTTCATGTCGCTTTGTCTTCATTCGTCTTTAATCCTTGAATATTTTCGTGGGATTAAGTTGCAGTCTTCTTCAATGTGCCTGATGTTTTCATGCCGCTTTTTCGTCATTCTTCTTCAACCCTTGGATATTTTCTTGGGACTAAGTCGTATTCTCCTTCAATGTAGCTGATGTTTCATGTGACTTCGTCATCATTCTTCTTCAACTGTTTGATGTTTTCTTGGGACTAAGCCTTGTTCTCCTTCAATGTAGGTGATGTTTTCATGCTGCTTCGTTGACATTCTTCTTCAACCCTTGGATATTTTCTTGGGACTAACTCGAATTCTCCTTCAATGTAGCTGATGTTTTCATGGGGCTTTGTTGTCATTCTTCTTCAACCCTTTGATCTTTTCAATTTTCCTTTTCTTGTATCTACATCATCTTAAAGTGCATGGCTTTAGCCGTTTTAGTTGTATAAATTAGATGTAGAGTTACAATTTACTTGTGTGTCATAACAGCCGTTTTCAATTTTCACACACTCAAATCGTATATGCAGAATTTTATATACAATAGTGTAAATATTGATAACGGCTGATATAATGCACAACAGTGCTCTAAACATATTAGGAAATGTACTTTTCAAAGGCCGTCTATAAAAAGAGACAAGCCATCGCTTAAGGACGTAACACAACATGTTCAGTGTTATTTATGTTCTTTAAAACCAAAAGTACATCTCTTTACATGTATACTGTAAAATTTACTTGTGTCACATTAGCCGTTATCAATTTTCATGAAAAAAGTTCAAACATTTCAAAGTTATTTAAAATAGTGTGAAAATTGATAGCAGTTAAGCAATGCTTTAAACATGTTAGAAAATGTACTTTGTCAAATAACAAGTTGTTTTTAAAGGCCGTCTAAAAAAAGAGACAAGCCATCTTTAAAATCAAAGTACATCTCCTGACATGTATAATGCAAAATTTACTTGTGTCACATTAGCCGTTATCAATTTTCACACTCAATTTTGCGAAAAAAGTTCAAACATTTCAAAATTATTAGAAATAGTGTGAAAATTGATAACGGTTGATGTAATGCAATGCTTTAAACATGTTAGGAAATGTACTTTGTCAAATAACAAGTGGTTTTTAAAGGCCGTCTAAAAAAAGAGACAAGCCATCGCTAAAGGACGTTACACAACATGTTTAGTGTTATTTACGTCCTTTAAAACAAAGTACATCTCCTGACATGTAAAATGCAAAATTTACTTGTGTCACATTAGCCGTTATAAATTTTCATAGTCAATTTTGCGAAAAAAGTTCAAACATTTCAAAATTATTAGAAATAGTGTGAAAATTGATAACGGTTGGTGCAATGCTTTAAACATGTTAGGAAATGTACTTTGTCAAATAACAAGTGTTTTTTAAAGGCCGTCTAAAAAAAGAGACAAGCCATCGCTAAAGGACGTTACACAACATGTTTAGTGTTATTTACGTTCTTTTAAACCAAAGTACATCTCCTGACATGTAAAATGCAAAATTTACTTGTGTCACATTAGACGTTATCAATTTTCACACTCAATTTTGCGAAAAAAGTTCAAACATTTCAAAGTTATTAGAAATAGTATGAAAATTGATAACGGTTGATGTAAAGCAATGCTTTAAACATGTTAGGAAATGTACTTTGTCAAATAACAAGTGGTTTTTAAAGGCCGTCTAAAAAAAGAGACAAGCCATCGCTAAAGGACGTTACACAACATGTTTAGTGTTATTTACGTTCTTTAAAAACCAAGTACAATTCCTGACATGTATAGTGCAAATGTACTTTTGTCACATTAGCCGTTATCAATTTTCACACTCAATTTTGCAAAAAAAAGTTCAAACATTTCAAAGTTATTTAAAATAGTGTGAAAATTGATAACGGTTGATGTAATGCAATGCTTTAAACATGTTAGGAATTGTACTTTGTCAAATAACAAGTGGTTTTTAAAGGCCGTCTAAAAAAAGAGACAAGCCATCGCTAAAGGACGTTACACGACATGTTCAGTGTTATTTACGTTCTTTAAAACCCAAGTACATCTCCTGACATGTAAAATTAACTCGTGTCACATTATGTTATTTTAAATAGTGTGAAAATTGATAACGGTTGATGTAATGCTTTAAACATATTAGGAAATGTTTAAAGCAAAAGAAATTTACAAATACAAGTATCATTGTTATTTTAAAGTATTTTATTCAACACTTTTCACTAAGTACAATCATAAAAGTAATTAAGTACACTATTAGTTAGTAATCGTAGCTTTCCAAATGTATAACAGAAGTTGTAAACTGTAAGTAATCGTAGCTTTCCAAATGTATAATAGAGAAGTTGTAAACTGTAAAAGTAATTAAGTACACTGTTAGTTAGTAATCGTAGATTTCCAAATGTATAATAGAGAAGTTGTAAACAGGTAATCGTAGATTTCCAAATGTATAATAGAGAAGTTGTAAACTGTAAAAGTAATTAGGTAATCATAGATTTCCAAATGTATAATAGAGAAGTTGTAAACTGTAAAAGTAATTAAGTACACTGTTAGTTAGTAATCGTAGATTTCCAAATGTATAATAGAGAAGTTGTAAACTGTAAAAGTAATTAGGTAATCGTAGCTTTCCAAATGTATAATAGAGAAGTTGTAAACTGTAAAAGTAATTAAGTACACTGTTAGTTAGTAATCGTAGATTTCCAAATGTATTATAGAGGAAAGTTGTAAACAGGTAATCATAGATTTCCAAATGTATAATAGAGAAGTTGTAAACTGTAAAAGTAATTAGGTAATCATAGATTTCCAAATGTATAATAGAGAAGTTGTAAACTGTAAAAGTAATTAAGTACACTGTTAGTTAGTAATCGTAGATTTCCAAATGTATAATAGAGGAAAGTTGTAAACATAGATTTCCAAATGTATAATAGAGAAGTTGTAAACTGTAAAAGTAATTAAGTACACTGTTTTGTAAACTGTAAAAGTAATCGTAGCTTTCCAAATGTATAATAGAGAAGTTGTACACTGTTAGTCAGTTGAATAAAATACTCGTCTTTTTAAAATTCTTTTGCATTAAACATGTTAGGAGATGTCCTTTAAAAATGACTTGTCGTTTTAGATACGTCCTTGGTTCAACGTTTGAACTTTTTCGAAAACGTAAATAACAATGAACATGTTGTAATACGTCTTTTTTTAGACTTGTTATTTGACAAAGTACATTTCCTAACATGTTTTAAAGCATTGCATTACATCAACCGCTTTCAATTTTCACACTATTTTAAATTACTTTGAAATGTTTGAACTTTTTTCACAAAATTGAGTGTGAAAATTGATAACGGCTAATGTGACACAAGTACATTGTGCATTATACATGTTAGGAGATGTACTTTGGTTTTAAAGAACGTAAATAACACTGAACATGTTGTGTAACGTCCTTTAGCGATGGCTTGTCTCTTCTTTTTTTTAGACGGCCTTTGAAAAGTACATTTCCTAATATGTTTAAAGCATAACATCAACCGTTATCAATTTTCACACTATTTTAAATTACTTCAAAATGTTTGAACTTTTTTTTGCAAAATCGAGTGTGAATTGATAATGGCTAATGTGACAAAAGTACATTTTGCATTATACATGTCCGGAGATGTACTTTGGTTTTAAAGAACGTAAATAACACTGAACATGTTGTGTAACGTCCTTTAGCCATGGCTTGTCTCTTTTTTTAGACGGCCTTTAAAAACCACTTGTTATTTGACAAAGTACATTTCCTAACATGTTTAAAGCATTGCATCAACCGCTATCAATTTTCACACTATTTTAAATAACTTTGAAATGTTTGAACTTTTTTTGGCACAATCGAGTGTGAAAATTAATAACGGCTAATGTGACAAAAGTACATTTTACATTATACATGTCAGGAGATGTACTTTGGTTTTAAAGAACGTAAATAACACTGAACATGTTGTGTTACGTATTTTAGTGATGGCTTGCCTCTTTTTTTTTTAACGGCCTTTAAAAACGACTTCTTATTTGACAAAGTACATTTCCTAACATGTTTAAAGCATAACATCAAACGTTATCAATTTTCACACTAATTTAAATTACTTCGAAATGTTTGAACTTTTTTCGCCAAATTGAGTGTGAAAATTGATAACGGCTAATGTGACACAAGTACATTGTGCATTATACATGTTAGGAGATGTACTTTGGTTTTAAAGAACGTAAATAACACTGAACATGTTGTGTTAGTCCTTTAGCGATGGCTTGTCTCTTTTTATAGACGGCCTTTGAAAAGTACATTTCCTAATATGTTTAAAGCACTGTTGTGCATTATATCAGCCACTATCAATATTCACACTATCCTATATAAAATTCTGCACATGCGATTTGAGTGTGTGAAAATTGAAAAAGCTGATATGACACACAAGTAAATTGTAACTCTACACAACTAAAACAGCTAAAGCCATGCACTTTAAGATGATGTAGATAAAAGAAGGATTTAAAGCAGCAGTAAAACAAGAAAGAGTTAAAAGCGAAGATAACTTAGTCCCAAGAAAAAAATTCAAGGGTTAAGAAGAATGACGACAAAGCAGCATAAAAACATCACCTAAATTGAAGGAGAATAGGACTTGGTCCCAAGAAAATATCCAAGGGTCGAAGACGAATGACAACGAAGCAGCAGGAAAACATCACCTACATTGAAGGAGACTGCAACTTAATCCCAAGAAAATATCCAAAGGTTGAAAAAGAATGAGGACAAAGCGGCATGAAAACATCACCTACATTGTGGGATAATACGACTTAGTCCCAAGTAAACATCAAACAGTCGAAGAAGAATGGTGACGAAGTCGCATGAAACATCAGCTACATTGAGGGAGAATACAACGTAGTCCCCAGAAAATATCCAAGGGTTGAAGAAGAATGACAACAAAGTGACAGGAAAACTTCAGAAACATTGAAGGAGACTGCAACTTATCCACAGAAAATATCCAAGGGTTGAAGAAGAATGAGGACAAAGCGGCAGGAAAACATCAGCTAAAATGAGGGAGAATACGACTTAGTCCCAAGTAAACATCAAACAGTCGAAGAAGAATGATGACGAAGTCGCATGAAACATCAGCTACATTGAGGGAGAATACGACTTAATCCCAAGAAAATATCCAAGGGTTGAAGATGAATGAAGACAAAGCGGCATGAAAACATCACCTACATTGAAGGAGAATACGACTTAGTCACAAGAAAATATCAAACAGATGAAGAAGAATGAAATATCACCTACATTGAAGGAGAATACGACTTAGTCCAAAGAAAATATCCAAAGGTTGAAGAATGATGACGAAGTCTCAAGAAATATCAGCTACATTGAAGGAGAACAGGACTTAGTCCCAAGAAAATATCCAAGGGTCGAAGAAGAATGACGACAAAGCGACAGAAAAACATCAGATACATTGAAGGAGACTGCAACTTATCCAAAGAAAATATCCAAGGGTTGAAGAAGAATGAGGACAAAGCGGCAGGAAAACATCGGTTAAATTGAGGGATAACACGACTTAGTCCCAAGAAAACATCAAACAGTTGAAGAAGAATGATGACGAAGTCGCATGAAACAGCTACATTGAAGGAGAATACGACTTAATCCCAAGAAAATATCCAAGGGTTGAAGAAGAATGAAGACAAAGCGGCATGAAAACATCACCTACATTGAAGGAGAATACGACTTAGTCCCAAGAAAATATCAAACAGTTGAAGAAGAATGAAACATCACCTACATTGAAGGAGAATACGACTTAGTCCAAAGAAAATATCCAAAGGTTGAAGAAGAATGATGACGAAGTCTCAAGAAATATCAGCTACATTGAAGGAGAATACGACTTAGTCCCAAGAAAATATCCAAGGGTTGAAGAAGAATGAGGACAAAGCGGCATGAAAACATCAGCTACATTGAAGGAGAATACAACTTAGCCTAAAGTAAACATCAAACAGTTGAAGAATGATGACAAAGTCGCATGAATAAAACATGAATGAACTACATATTGATTGTAGAGAGAGGTTTTCGTATAATCGTCAAAAAAGAGTAGTAACTATATTTTAATAACAGACACTGTTTAAAGTTGAAGCCAATCAGCCATAGAAAACCTCAAAAGGTTGAAAAACAAAGTTGCATTAAGGAAGATGCGACTAAGTCACATGAAGACATCAATGGGTTGAACAACAAAAAAGTTCCATGAAACCATCCGCATCATGCGACAAAGTCCCACGAAAACATCAAATGGTTGAAGAAGAATGACAACAAAGTTGAATGAAAACATGATGGAGCAGTTGCATTGAAGTCACATGAACACATTAAATGGTTCAAAAAGAACAACCAGGTTGCATGAAAACATAAGTGTTTCGGAAGTACGGTCGCTTGAAACAGACGCTGTTTAAAGTTGAAGCCAATCAGCCATAGTGTAAGCAGAGCTGTTTAGATGTTGATGTTTATGTTGATGTTATGGCTGCGTTAAAGTACCTTAAAGTACGTTGATATCACTCTAAAAGATGAATGGCTACAGATAAAATTTAACCAAAGTACAGGTAAAATAGTTGCACTAGAAGAACCAAAAATAACAACACAGATGACAAGAAGAGAACATAGTAAAGGTTTAAGAATAAAAGCAAAACAAAAGATAGAAACTGAAAATATTTCAAAGCGAAGAGAATAACCTTTGGGCATGGTTTTAGATATTATCTTCAGCAAACTTGAATCCTCCATTTTCATTGGTCAATCCATGGTAACAACAGTGTGATATTAAACGGTATTGCACAGTCCATATCACACCCATGTATTGTGCTATTTTAAGCTATGTGTCAAGTTTGCTTGAACATATATTTGTTATCTCATGCATGCTTGTGGAATACGGTGGTGCAGCAGCTTTATAGTTTTGTCTGTATTCCACTTGCACTCGTGTGATAACTAATAAAATCCTCTTGGTGCAGTAAGTGATGACATTTTGAAGCCAGAAGTGCAGTGTAGTGCGAATGGTAAACATTCATTTAGACTGCACTTCAGAGTCCAATGTGTCAACAGGATAGTTTTAAGAAGTGAGTTTTTGCAATTGCAATTCAGGAAGAGCATTCATTTTGTTTTAAAGGTAGTATACAGGATTGGTAAGGATAACAAATAATTTTAGTCTGAAATCTTACTGGTTATGAAATTTATACTGGAACAATTTTTTCTGTGAAATATTTCTCCCTTAAATAATGTCGTATTCGAGAAAAAACACAAACAAAAACCCTGCAACAGCTGATTTTGGTTGTTACGGACAATGTGCTTTCATGTATATGGTTGACCACTGTCTGCGACTATTTTGTCACCTCTACCTATCCTGTATAATACCTTTAAGTTAAGCTGATGATGATTTTAGTTTATATTCAAATGGAAATTGTAAAATGTTCAAATCGCCACAATTGATTCAGTTTTGCCTTTTGAATGCTGTCCCTTCTTATTTAGTTAAATATTACATTCTTCAAGGCAATCTTGTGAGTACCTGATCAAATTTAAAGGCCTGTACACTATTGGTAAGATCGAAAAACACAATGTTCACAGATTCACACTTAATTTACATGATTTGAAGTAAGTAATGGTAGAAAGGGTTCCTTAAAATATTTCTGCCTAAAATGCTATCGATTCTGAGAAATGAGTAAAACAGTAGTTTTTATCACGCGCGATAATTTGAAAAAACAGAAAACACATAAGGTCTCTTTTCACTATTTTCTTGTGACCTCGATGACCAATTAAGCTCAAACTTTTACAGGTTTGTTTGTTCATGCATATGTTGAATCACACAAAATGTGGACACTGATTTTGAGCTGTTACCAAAAGTGTACAATACCTTTAACCAATGAACATTACAAAGTATTTGATAATAGCACAACCAAAATTTAGAATGCAAAGGTATGAATTTGACCAGTAAGTATTAAGCAAGCATTTTTTTTTCTTCTCATGCAAGCTATCTTAGATAATTCAAAAATAATACCAATAAAAATGCACTTTGCAGTATGAATCAATCCGTGATTAACTCTTTCCAAAGGAAGATTACAGTTCGTTTTGATTGTTCATAGGAAGATTACAGTTCGTTTCGATTGTTCATAGGTCACAAAAGCTGTTCATTCTTGTTGGTAACACTTCACTTCGGTCTTTATCAAACACTTCCATGTGAACTTGTGTATATCTTGAGTAGATTAGCAGGTGACAGTTGAGGTGGATCAGTCTTGGGTTCTTCTTAGCTGATATTCTCTTGATGAAACCAGTATCACGCCTGTTCATTCTTGTTGATAGCACTTCACTTCAGTCTTTATCAAACACTTCCATGTGAACTTGTGCATATCTTGAGTAGATTAGCAGGTGACAGTTGAGGTGGATCAGTCTTGGGTTCTTCTTAGCTGATGTTCTCTTGATGAAACCATGGAGGAAGGAATAGAATGAAACCAGTATCACGCCTGTTCATTCTTGTTGATGGCACTTCACTTCAGTCTTGATCAAACACTTCCATGTGAACTTGTGCATATCTTGAGTAGATTAGCAGGTGACAGTTGAGGTGGATCGGTCTTGGGTTCTTCTTAACTGATGTTCTCTTGATGAAACCAGTATCACGCTCAATCTATAAACGAAAATTAACATTTAGAAATTTAAACGCAGGCAATGTACTCTCTAAAGCAATTTTTGACAAATAATTTTGATTGCTACTTTAGTCTTTTATCGTCATTCACTCCTCACAGCGCCATGGAAATTCACAAGATTTTCTGCTATACCAAGAAATCCTTAGATAACTTTCGTTGTGATTATTTTCTTGTGTTACAAGTTGAGTTTATTTTGTAGAGGATGAAATTACCAAATTGAAGCTTTGAGGTTGGAAACATAAGACAGGTCAAATAAAATTGTCTGTATAAAGTAAATGTTTTTTACGTGGAAAGTTGTGCACAACTGTACTGTCGTCTCAAAGGAAAGAAGTTGCAAAAGTGATTGAAAATAATCACAACATACCTTTGGCAATTAAAACGAATGCCTAGCTGTTACCAGCAGATAACTTCATACTTGAAACTCTCTGTAAAATCCTTTCAAATCACAGTATTTGGTGTGTAAAAAACACCCATAAGTTTATTGTGAATCAAGCGGAAGGTCGCCATCACTGTGTCCATTGCGCACAAAAAGTGGTTCGTAAAATACGGTTTGTGTCTCACATGCATTGGTGATGATAGGACTTCCCGACCTTTGAACAGTGTAATTTTTTCTTATGGGGACCGTGTGCTATTTTGAGCCAGCATTTTAATCGCATGTGTAAATCTCAAAATACATATTGTCAAACTTTGAGGGCAGTGCTGTGGAGTAATAGGCAGGGCGCCTCCATAAAGGGTTACAAATCAAAGCCAACAAATATCATTGCAATGTAGATCCAAGTCTTATTTGATGTTCTAATGAAGCAGCACCAAATCCATGTGATGCAAATGAATTTGCCAAACAAGTCCAGTAACTACAAGGGATGTTTGAATATTCAATCTTGACCAACCTTGCTTATGTACAAGATGAATCTCAGATGCTGTCATTGCAGAGATTACAAACTCCAAGTAGACCAATGATTTGGTTTTGTTCACATCCATCTGCTTGGTTTTCTTTTTCTTCATGATTGAAGAAGGCGTCTTGAAGCAGTTTCAGTTTGCTTGAAGTAGTCTACATCTGTAAAATAAATATAACTCTACAATTAGGAATTTATTTTCTTTCATACTATTATATCATTATAAGTGACACTGCAAGTCTTGTGCATAATTGAACATTGGGTTTTTGTTTCCTTTACACCTGAAAGCAATATTCATGGGAACCCAAGATCCTCCAAAATGTTTAAATACGCACGAGAATTGCAGTCTATATCAAAGTCAATCTATGATTTCCCTGACATTCTCTTGGTTTTGCAAACTACATTAAACAGTGTGAACTGTCTAAATTTTAGTTTGAGGAATGGTATACAAATAATGAATGTTTATGACTGAAATGATGAGGATATTTTCATTAGTTGAAACATGGAATGAATGGAACCTTTCATTTTTCAACGACTCAGGCATGTGAAAAACAAGTGTGGAAAAGTTTTGTTGTGCAGCTGGTGTTTCATGTGTGGAGCATAACACCGTTACAGCATGATATCTTGGCTGGCTCACATTTTTTCCTGCAGATTTCATGCCCAATATTGAGCCAAAGACTACAAAATTGCGATCCTAAGGTTGCCATAGTTTATTCTTTGCTATTTCTGTTTCACTATTATTCAATAATAATGTCCAATACACAGCGAATTTAATAACTGATTTGGATTGGAAAAAAACAAAACAATAATCCAATCAAAGAACTTGCTGTACACGTGCATGGTGGTCACATTACTTGACAAACTTGACTTGCAACAGCTCGAACATTCATTAACTTGATAATCGGATGCTGAATGCAAACTTAATTTTTTTTATTGATAGTATTGAGACAAGTCACTTTTCAGACGACTTGTTCGATGTCTCATGCACCTTGCTACCCCAAAAGACATCCACTAGTTACAGGCACAGCTTGTCATTTTACGAATTGCAGGCTCTGGCTCACATGTTTTACTCGGCTTTGGTCACAAGGAGCAATGTTTGCAATGTCCACACAATCAATTATCAATGCATGCACTGCAATTCTACATGTGACATCGGACAGAAAAAAAACAGAGTCAACTGAAAACGTTTGGGGAAAAAAATGCAGAAATGCGCTGAAACGCAGATCTCAAATGCATAATGCAAAACATTCATATTTTTGTAATATATAATCCAAGTAGATCTTTGTCATAATATGAGATTTACACTCAAAGTATGGATCAAAACAGCAATGTCAAAACTTATTACAGTTTTGTTAAAGTTTCTGTTTCCATTAGCTCAGCACTAATCATGGTTGGTTGGGCTGTGCAGTATTGAGACCCGTTTTAGACAAAACCAGATGATGGAGTGGAGGTAGGGGTTTGTTGGGTTGCATCCAAATGGACAATTGAAAAGAATTTTTACCTTGAAGACCACCTGAAGATGATGTACTGGTAGAGATGACAAACTCCAACAAGACCTACAGCGCTTTTGAGTTACTGTGAAGAGCTGTGTAGTTGCAAGTTCATTGACTGCATACATCTGTGATGTTTCAGCATAGTGTGACGTTATCCAGCAGTTACAGGTTCTGGTTGACGGTTGAAACCACAGGAAGTTGCGACATCTACAAAACAAAAATATTGAATCACATTTGTGGGTTTTTCTACCTTTCTGAGCATGATTCTAACTAAAAACAAAATCCACAGGTATAGAACTCTGTAGGATTCAAAGCCATGAACCCTGCATTCTAGAGCAGATGCTTCACCACCAGATCAACGAGCGTGCCCTGTGATAAAGGGCCAGTTCGAATCCTGTAATACAATTCTTAGATGTAGTAATTGCATTGGGGTTAAAGATTACTTCTTTTATCCCACACTGATGTTTGATAAGCACTGTATACTCCTCCAATATCCTCTCAAGCTGGTCCTGCCTGCAGCTTGTTCATGAGCAAGTCTCACTTACTGTATGTTTCCTCCAGTTCATTTAAATCAGGATATGATTACAATGCCTTACCTTGGTTAAGATCACCTGAAGATGATGTACTGGTAGAGATGACAAACTCCAACAAGACCTACAGCACTTATGAGTTACTGTGAAGAGCTGTGTAGCTGCAAGTTCATTGATTTGTTGCGTACATCTGTGATGTTTTAGCATAGTGTGATGTTTTTCAGCAGTTACAGGTTCTGGTTGACGTTTAAAACCACAGGAAGTTGCAACATCTACAAAACAAAAATACAGTGTGAAAAATCACATCCCTGTTCATGTAGAAGCTACACATGTGTACACGTACTGTAAGTACACAGCGTAGTCTGAAAAAAGTGTAACAATCATGGGCTTTCATGTCAAAGTATGGCCACGTTTTGCTTCATGTCTTGCACAGAAAATAACACATTTTGCAAACTAGAACGAGGAAGTTTAAATGTGTTGTAGGACACTAAAAATATATGTTTTTGCTGGTTACTACCAGACATGTCTTCATGTATACGGTCAATTACAATTCATTCAGAAATATGGCTTCTACCACTTCCAAAAATGATGAATTTTTGGACACCATTTTTTTACCGGTGTGCAACACGACACCTGATCAAATCTGCAAATTAGGTCTCCAATGTTATCGAGTACTTTGTGTAAAGGTCCGTTACTATTTCACAAATAATTACCCGTGAAATGAATCAAAATAATTCTCAATTCGGTCATTTATGTCTTACGACAGAATAGCTACGACAGAACTGACCAACCTTAACATTTTTTTTTTTTAATAGGCTACATACATGAAGCTTCAATAATATTTGTTAATGAGTTTTGTTACTGTCTTGTTGAATGAAACAAGGTCAAACATCTATTATAAATTATGTATTGACTCAATTCACCCGATGTCATCACCCATGATAAATCTTTGATGCAGTGTGGGAGATTTTGCATGTGTTACTGTGCAGTATGAAATTTAGGCGACACAGTAACCACATGTGACAGACGATTTAACTTGGCTCAACTAAAATGCTGCAGATATTTAAAAGGCAGGTGACAGCTACAAACATACCTTGGTTGTATAAGGGTCCCACGCTGTTGTTCAAGCTCTGGTCATAAGGTCCGTAGTCACATCAATGCACCACAGAGTGAGATAAATCTAGGAGTTTTCTTGTGTGTCAAGAAGGTTTTTCTGTTTGACTTTGAAACACAGTGGTCATGTAATGGAATGGAGGTGTCTCAAGCAGAGGGTGACGAAGTTTAATGAGTTTGGAGTACACATGAAGGGTGAACATCTTGGGATCTTGTGATGTCACTGATGGTTTTATCTGTTTGAAATGGAAAGGCAGACAAACATTAAATACATGCAGGAAAGTAGGTTGTTCTAACTTCAGATTTATTCAAAGTTTTGGAGGGTATTGTTTCATCGAACTAACACTGAACACACGTGGAGTGACTAAGGGGCATGAGGAGGCACTTTTGAGATTAAAAATTACCAGAGTTAAAAGTTACATTTTATAAGCTTTAATGTGATAATTTCAATGTTCCATTTACATGCAGACAATGTATGTATTTGTTTTTACATTCACATCAGACAATCTCGAAAAAAAGAAACGAATGGTATATAACAAGAGCGCTGAAAAGGAGCTTGTTGACGAATAATGCAAACAGAAACTACAGTTTTAATTGGCCAAAGGTGCCCCCCCCATACCACATTTTACAGAAGTGCAATGAGTCTATTTTCAGTCCAAATGGCTGCTTTTAATTTCTTGGATGATGTGTACAAGTATATCCGCAATTTTTTTCTAAACTGGCTTACGGCGGACCTCAGAGCGCCCTTCAAATTTTTGCAGTCAGTCAGGCTACTGTGCTACATTTCGTTTCACCCGCACAAAGAGACAGAAGGTTCAAGAGGGAAGTTACCGTTTAATCCCTGATTCAAGACCTTTGTCCATTTGTTATATAAAAAAATTTGGCATACAAGAATGGGCAGGCTGGCTTCTAAGCCTGTGACGATTACACTAATTAACCAAACAATCGTCCGGCTACATGTTTACGGTTCGGGTAAACGTTGAAAAAGTTACTTAAGAGTGCCGCAAAACGCAGACCACATTGCGATCATGATGTACATGTTCACAATGCCAAGGGCACACAAACAGTCACATGTTTCCAATTCTATTACGTCATCATTCCACACGTCAGTGACCACATGAGATTGCTCCACGTACCACTAGCTTCAGTGTACTACAATCCACAGAGTAACACGTTGTGCTCTTGCTCTGTCAAGTGTAGCTATTGACTTGTGTTGAGCTTCATACAAGGAACTTGTATTTTTTATCTTTGCTCTTCAACGCGGTAAGCTGCTTAAGCTGTGTTTATAATATTAATTATAAAGTTGGGTTGTAATGTAGTTACTGTTTTGAATTTTGCACGTGGTGTGAAATTACTGTTTGTCATGGCGAACTGTCCACAAGGTACGTCCTCGGACAAGATTACACCCATCATACGAGGTATGGAAATGGACAAAAAGCACCACAGAGAACCCAAAACCGGCAGCAGTGGTGAAGTTACACCATCAAAACAACAACAAACATCAGATATGAAGCCCAGTAGTGGTGTTACCCCTCAAGAAGGGAAGCAAACCCAATGAGAAACGTCTCAAAAGGCAACCATTTTGAACATGTCAGTTCAAATTAAAGATAATCAGGATAAACTCGGTGCTCGCGTAGGGCAAATAGAAGAGAGTTTTGAGTATTGTGAAGAACCCGTGGAGGTTCAAGAACTAGAAATGAACAATGAGACACAACCTCAAATTCACATGCATGTGAATAATGATGATAACTCATCAACTAGTGCAGAGAAATCTGAGAAACCTGTTGAAATTGAGAGTGAGTCTGCTAAAACTGAGACAGTGAACATTTTCAAAAATATGACTGAGAAATTCACCATTAAGGAACACTGTGACAAAGGTGTTGACAAAGATTTGGCTTACATGGTGAATAGTTTGTTCAGAGATGCAATCCCTGATGACAAATGCAATGAGCTCGTCAAAAAATACAATAAACCTGAAAGTTGTGTTGGGCTCTCCAGTGTACGTGTAAACCAGCTGGTTTGGGATTCTATTCGACCGGAATCTCAGTCTTTAGATGTTAAATGCCAAGCAATCCAGGCATCCCTCGTGAAAGGGTCCACAGCTATTACGCAACTAGTTGAACAACTTGCCCAATCGACAATAGATAAAGCCCAATCTGGGAACACACAAAAGCTACTCGATTTGAGAACTAATGCATTGGCATTGTTCGGAAACGCAAACCGACTTCTAAATCTCAGAAGGCGTGACTGCATGAAGTCAGACTTAAAGCAAGATTACTTGCATTTATGTTCCACTACTGTGCCTTTCACTGACTATCTGTTCGGGGACGATGTCTCAAAAACAGTTAAAGATATTCAAGAAGTAAACAGAGCAGGTCAGAAGATCAGTACATCTTGGTCACAAGATGGTGGTAGCCGTGGTAGAAATCAAGCTCGAGGCATGAGATTCAGGGGACGAGGTCGCGGCTAATCGCAAGCCATATCAAGGGCATAATACTTCGGGAGATGGTGCAAAAAACTTCCAGAAGTACCCCCAGAACGCAGACGAAAGGTCAGCAAAGCCAGAAGTAGCACAAGACTGTAGAGTCTACAGCGATGCTGTAAGTACTTCAGTTAAATTTGAGGCATTTGAAGCAGGTAGACTGAAACAATTTGTAAGCAATTGGCGAGAAGTAATTTCAGATGTCAATATAATTGACATAGCTGCACATGCCCATATTGAGTTTCTTGATAAACCACCGTCACAAAGTAAGCTACCTTGGCAAAATATCAGTAGTGTTTCAGAACAAAGCGTTATCAATTTGGAAATAACAAAATTGCTGGATAAAAAGGTGATTGTTAAGTCACAACACTGTCCAGGGGAGTTTATATCTTTGATATTTACTCGACCAAAAAAGGATGGCACATCCAGAATGATATTAACCTCAAGGGTCTTAATGAACATGTGAAATACCGCCATTTTAAGATGGATACCTTTGAAACGGCTGTAAGACTTATTGCACCAAATTGTTTCATGGTGTCAGTGGATCTTAAAAACGCATATTACACAGTTCGTATAGCAGAGGAGCACCAAAAGTATCTCAAGTTTATGTGGGAGAATACTTTTTTTCAGTATAAATGCTTACCAAACGCGCTAGCCTCGGCCCCTAGAATGTTTACCAAATTATTGCAACGTTACGTGGACAAGGACATATCATTTTAGGCTATATTGATGATTGCCTTTTACTAAAGATGAGTGTGTCATGAATGTTAATGAGACATTAACATTAACTCTTTCATGCGCCGACCGGTCGCTAGCGACCGGTTTAAATCCCTTCAAAAAATTAGTAGTAAAAACAAAAAATTTAAGATTGCACGACCACACAGTTTTCAGAATGGGAAAGAGGACTCTTGAGGGTGCTATTGTGACCTGTTTTTTGGGGGGTCGCCATTTGCAAAAAACGAATAAACAATTAATGTGTCCATATGATCAATAAATCACATACATAAATGGTGCATGAAAGGGTTACATGTACATGTAACTAACCGACTTGGATTTGTGCACCATCTAGTAAAGTCAGTCTTGCAACCTTGCCAAAAGCTCACCTTTCTAGGGCTTTCTATAGATTCTGTAGGATGACAGTTACTCTAACCTCAAACAAAGTTGATAAACTTACTGAGGAATGCAAGGCGCTACGTCGTTCTGATATGATGCATATAAGATCAGTGGCTAAAGTCATTGGACTATTGATATCCAGCCTTCCTGCTGTAGAATACGGACCTTTGTTTTATAGGTCTCTTGAAATGGAAAAAGTGGATGCATTGAAAGCACACTGTGGCAATTATGACACATTCATGAAAATTACACCAGAAATGAAAGAAGATTTGAGTTGGTGGATTGAAAATCTTCCTCAGCAAAAACGAGACATAACAAAAGGAAATGCAGAGATGTCTATATCATCTGATGCCTCAAACAAAGGTTGGGGAGGCATTTGTGGAAAGTTAAGTGTGGAGGAAGGTGGACACCTATGGAAGCTAGTCTACATATTAATGCACTAGATCCAATGCATCCAAATACAAGCAAGGTGCTTAATTTCCTCACAAAACTGCATCACACAGAAATTGGATACGGCTCTTTCTGCAGCAAGGTGTCCATGTGACAAACAGATTTATTGACTATGATAAACAAATATCTGCCCAGATTACATTTAAGATTGTTGATTTATAATGTTAAATATGTACTAAAACACAGTGAAAATAAAACTAACTTAATGGAATATTGTGTTTTGCTTTTATGTTACACTGATAATTGATACAACACCCCCAAAAAGGTGAAAAGTAAGGAAAAAATAAAGTGTATACATTTGACGTAATTAATTCTGGTAATCATGAATAAAATAAATAAATCCCATTGTTCCTTCAATAACTCTAGTACTTGTTGTTACTATTGGTACCCGAATTAAAAAAACTTTGGCTTGCCTTGTTTAAAAACCCATGTAACTACGTCTAATGTTACATGGGTAAGTAGGTAAGGCCCTACATGTAGGTAAACTAAATTAGTAACGGTTCACAATTATACGCGAAAGGATGACTTGGTACATTAGAGAATTACTGTAACAAAACGTCTCAAAAAATATTTTACTTAATGGGCGTGACCCGCGACTGAAAACTGGGAAGTCATTTTCTGTCAAACAGTTACGAGGGTAATTGTTTACAGTAAGTTCCAGACGGGGGTTCATGGCCAACTGAGCTGTTGATGTTGTATAGTGCTCAGGTACGTCTAGTAACTAAACCCATTCACTTCTGGCAATAGGTTGAACACAACCTTAAAAAAAACCAGAACGTGTGTCCGTATCACAAGAGTGATATTGTTACGTGGGTAATAAAGTTACGAGGGTTATCAGAAACAGACCCGAGTCTAATTATAAGTAACTAATGGCCTGTTTTACTGTAATTAGAATTAATTTTAACTTCTTACCATGAACAAACAAAGTTACTTTATTGTCCGTCAATGTTACGTGGGTAACTTTACCTTTAAAAGAGTAACCAGATAATGGTCATCATTTGTAATGTCAGTGAGAGAAATAGCTGAATATTATTTCATTATCTAACTAGCATATATCTTACCATTTGAGGACATAAGTATTTAGTTCTACAAACATCACTAGGTCCTACAGAAAAAAATGTGTCTTTCGTTGCTAAAATTGGGATGGTGAATTCACGCTATAACAACTTCACATTTTTTTGTTCTTTCTGAGCATATCGGCTGGTTTCCTAAAGTAAGTTTTTATGTGATCTTGATAAAAGCCTTGCTAAATTATGTTTTGTGCAGTATCAAGTCCTTTGCAAAGTTCATTTTATTTACCTAAATGTCTGTCCCTGTTACAGGGGTAACTACTGTCTACACATTACGTATCTGGACGTATACCCATAATGCAACAACAAGTTATTGGGGGTTTCGGCTATCTGCCGAAACCACCTTTGTTTTCGTCGAGATTTTTATTTTGTTTATTATTATTATACTTCCATCTGAAAGTTCTCATAGCATTAACCTGTGAAACTAAGTTATGGTTCGATCTCAGGAACTACAGTCTTAAAACACACAAACGACACATCAAATGAAAGCTTGTGCTCTAATTTAGATCCAGCTGCAGTTGTTTTGAGTGTTTTTCGTTCATTTCTTGACGATATTACCGATTTAAAAACGCCCGTCAAAAAAGCATGATCGCCGTGTCTGTGTACATCACAAGTAATTGGCGCTGTACGTAGCATACGGCCGTATCACACACAGCCTGTGTACACACAGATAAGGCTGCTGCAATACAGTGGATAACTGTGTGCATAGTGTGTGCATGTACCGCACAAACAAGCACAAAATTGGGCTAATAAAACTGTTTTAACTGAGTTAGTTTAGTTTGAAAGTCAATTTATAAAATCAATTTACATTTTACATGATTGAAAAACTGTCTGAGATTTTAACTTGCTGTTCTTGTTTAGCGATGTTTTGGTGCAAAACTTCGATCGCAGCAGTCAATAAATAGAATCTTGATTTTCATTGGTAACCACCAGTGTATGCTAGATGGTTCATTGCTAACGCGGGATACCAGGGAAATCTTGCTGTTGCATTGTATATTGATCGCGCAAATGTTTTAGCAACGGTGGGGGGTTTTTCTACTGAAAATGCACATCAAGCACTTGTAAAACTCAATGGATCAGTATCTTTTCTGAAGATTTCACATGAATTGATGAATGCCTACTTAGTATGGAATCTCACCCGTTTTTTAAACCATGCAAGCCTCCTGATCCCACCATTGTCCGGAGTTTGGAATTAACAACCTGCTCGCTGAATCGTGACTCCAGTTTCGGATTATAGTATTGCTATAGCGATAGCGTCCAGTTAGCACCTCTACTGATTGTCTTACAAGCCATAAATAACGATTTTCAGGTTGTTAAAGGTATTTCCTGTTTTATTTTTTAAAGGGTTGAAAACAATGTTTTGCTCGTAACGGGCCGACAAAATTACCTTGTTGTAACCGTGTTCTCGCTACTACCGTGCTCGTATAATCCATATTTAAATGCATTGAAACACGCACGGGGCAGTTCGGGACCGACAAAAAACCTCGTATTAACAGGAACCTCGTAATGAGCTCGTAATAACTGGAGTGGACTGTAATCTCTGTGTTATAGTTTGACAACATATTTTAGCTCCTCACATTAACTTGACCCACAATCGATCTCCATCATCAGGACTGTGACAACTTATTAATTAACAAACTACATTACGTCACCAAGACATTATTCAATTCTTAATAGTTCGCCTTCTTAAAGCCGAAACCCCAGTATTTGTTCGTAACAAATTCAGTTCTAGTTGTTATTATTATTTTTATATAAAGGACAATATCTGTTCATTACATGCTTGACCTTAAATAATGTCAGAATTCAATTTGAATTTTAGGATACATAGTCACATTTTGTACACCTTACTGTGGAAATAGCCATACAGTGCACTGAACACAGCTCAATCTGCAGTCAGCATTATGCTCAACAAATGACAGTGTACCTCTAGGTACTCATCCGCTTGTACAGCGTTTTATGAAGGGTGTCTTTAATTTAGGACCAACAAAACCTCGCTACAGTGTGACATGGGACGTCAACAAGGTTCTTGACTATATTAGGTCATCTTTACCGGTAGAAGTGCTACCTTTGAAAGAATTAACTTTGAAATTGGTTATGTTAATTGCTTTAACTACAGCGGCCAGAAGCCAAACTTTGAGTTTATTGAGATTGTCAAATATGATGGTAACTGATGATGGATTTAGATTTGATTTTGATCAACTGCTTTTAAAGCAAAGCAGACCGGGGTATGTTACTCCAACTATTAACTTAAAGGCTTACATGCCATACATTCAACTGTGTGTATGTGTTACTTTGACTGAATATTTAGCTCGCACTAAACCTTTGTGAGGGGATGTTGTACAGTTATTAATTAGCTATGTTTAACTATACAAATCAGTATCTACATCAACTATCAGTAGATGGATTAAAGATGTAACGAGGCAGTCAGGAATTAATACTGATCAATTTAAACCACACAGTGTGCGAGAAGCAACTACTTCTAAAGCTAAGCAGAGCTTAGTTCCAATTGATCTTATTTTGAAGACAGTAGGATGGTCATCCCAAAGTACGTTTGCCAAGTTCTACAACAGGACCATACAGAAGGATGTTTCCTTTGCTGAAGAGGTGTTAAAGTATTGAAATAATTTACAAGAGAATTTCAGCTCATAAAATTGACTGATGTTCATGTACAATGTACTTCCATGCATTTTCAAGTATTAAATGACATTGAATACTGAATACTCAACTCTCTCACACATCTTTGCTTTAAAGTCTCATGTGGTCACTGAAGTGTGGAATGATGACGTAATAGAATCTCAAAATTAAACGAAACTAGAAGTTGAAGTTTGATGGAGATTCTATGTAGTCATCATGAACAAGAAGGGATTACATGCCCTCCCTGTATACTCTCCCTGTGTGGATTTTTTTTGGTTTTATGTAAGATGTGTTCGCTCGGCTTTAAAAACTGAAGTTACTGGTTCGTGGTGCAATCTCATGTGATCCCTTCGTGTTCATGATGACTACAAAGAATCTCCATCAAACTTCAACTTCTAGTTTCATTTAATTTTGAGATTAACAGGCTTGTAGTTTTTGTTGTCTCATTATTTTGATGCTACAATAAAGGCAAAAAACATTGAACGCTGCGGGGCGTTTCAGAACAGCGCGATAGCAGGAGACTTACATGTACATGTACATGTACAACCCTCTACTGGTGAAATATACCAGCGCATTAAGCATACCAAACCATTTACAAATGCCTTGACTGAAAACTTAACGCATGCTCAGGAAAAACAGTTATTCCACCGAAATTGAAATAATCATCATCGCTGGTGTGCGCACAAAAGTAATCAACAGCATGCAGAGCTGCCAACCTTAAACTGGGCATTTCAGTATTCTTTAGGCTGAAAATCAGTATTTTGCCAATGAAATCAGTATTTTTCTGCGCGGCGCCGATACACTTCTTGTACTTGACTACCCACTGGTAATTGAATTACCTTTTACGTATGCTTTGCTCATATTACATGTATTAAAGCCAATAATTATGTCAGTGTTCAAAAAAAAAAAAAAAAGTTTTAAAAAAGTTTTTAAAAATTTGCATATCGGACCGCAATTTGCGCTACACTGTGCATGGGGAGAAGCCATACTGCAATTCTTTCCAATTAATGATATCAAAATACTTTAGTTTCTGTACCATCGTTTATTAAAATGAATAAAAAATGTTCACGTTTGCACAGGAAACACACCATTACAATACCACGTGGAGGGCAGTCAAGTGTTTGAAGGACTTCGGCAAGTTTGTCAACTTGGCTTTCCAACCAATTCCATGTCCACCCATTGCATTCTTTACGCCTTTTATCACTATTTTGCATCAGATCTTGGCCTCCATTGCGTCGAAGATATCTTTCCTTTTCGTCATTTTTATTTCAATTGATGCAGCGATCGCGATGTTTCACACACTAAACAACGTCAACACGCTTGTTCCTTGCCTAAGTAAAATTTATCACAGTGTCTGTTTGCCGCCGCATCCCATACACGTGAGCATTAGAAAAACTGCGGCGCCAGTCTCTACAAAAGCCATGCGTGTGGGTGACGTTGTGAGACATGTACTACAGAATGTATGCTGTACAAGGTGCATTGTGTCTCCGTTCAGTGCACGGAGATCACTCTGGCAGTAGTTAAGTCCTTCAGCGCAATAGGTTATGGTACCTAATAATAATATTATAAGCTCTGAAACGCGTGTGAATTCGCGGCTTTCATTTTTATTTATTACGATCTCATTGTTTGTACTGCATTTACACTGGGGCTTAAAAAGTATGATCGGCTTTTTCCAAATCCGTATTTTAAAACGCAAATTCGTACTTCCGTATTCTTGGTTGATTTCTGTATGAAATACGGAAAATCCGTACTAGTTGGCAGCTCTGAGCATGGTCTACCAGGCACAGTTCCTAGGAAATTTGAGTTTGTTTACAAAAAAGTAGGCTTTATTTTTTCAAAAATTACACAATTTAGGATACCCTGGATGAACAAAAAGAGCATTTTACTCTGTAATGTAAGATTTGTTTCTACTTGATTTTATTTTTTGTTGGGGGGGGGGGGGTTGCTGAGTGATTCTGCGAAGTCAAAATGCTGAGATGAAGATGCAATGTTTTTATCACATGCGTGGTTATGTTAACAATTTTTGTAACTTTAAATTTTGTGTCTGAAATGGACGTTTACATGTGTAACCGACTGTTTCAAAAACGGTTACATTTACAAAAACAAACAATTTTGGGGAAATACTGACCGCCCAAAAATTCAAAACACATGGTTACAAAACTAATTAGGGAAGCTAACTAAGTGTCTGACACTGCAATCAATTTTAGGAAAATTATATGTTCCCACTAAATCTTCTAATACCTTTAGTTAAAATGATTTAAGTGAATAGAACCCCTTCAAAGGAAAATGGTGTACGCCGTACTGAAAATGTTGCACGCTTGTTTTGGTGATATGTCTTCATGCAAAAGCAAAAACTACAACATTGCCATTGGAAACATTATTTGAAAGCTCATCATTTTCAGTTGTAAAATATAGGCCCCCTATCTGGGTCATTCTGTGTCCAATTGCCATGCCTCCAAGGGTCAATTTCACAATTTCTTTAAATTTTTCAAATAATTTGAATCAAGTCGATCTACAAGTTCAGTAGTTATAGTCTCATGGAGGCAACACTTTTTGCATCTCTTTTTTACTGATTTAATTGGTGTTTTTTCAAATTTGTTGTGAAAAATGAAGATTTAAATGTTTGTTGCAGAGAAAAACACGTGAAAAGGTTAAGAAGGATTGCTGGGCTATTTGTTTTAATCGTGTAATCTTCCTTACTTCAAGGTAAAATGGTAAACATCATGACTGACCCTACACCATACTACTACACTTGCAATGTAAGCAAAGAGTACACATTTAAGTCAATGAACAGATTGACATAAGAAAGAGATACATCTTCTGAATTTGGGGCATTTAATGAGGTCTTCAAGGTCAAATGCAGTTATAAGATCCAATAATTTTCCAATAGACAGAGTCCTTAGCAAAATGGGGGAGCAAATTGCAAGTCTCTAACCTCACGTTACCCTTCAATTGCAATTTTTGCCAAAATCCAAATCGTTCGATGACGTCACATTCCAAATATATGGTTTGTGCATTTTTGTACAGATATTTGGCACAAAAGTTCCTCTTCCGATTATGTCATGTTTAAAATTTCTCTTTGAAAGAATATCAAATAAAATGGCATTTTACACCGTTATAACGCAAGGTTGTATTTTTTTCTCCAACTTTCATGAGGACTTTATCTACTGGAAGATGAGTGCATCACAAAACTGAATTTGAATTTTAGTACCATGGCGAAAGTAAAAATCACATCAACAAACCATAATCAGTTTTACATTATCCAAACACTAGCAACTTTGTCAAGATTGTTTTGTTTACAAAACATGAATTCAATCAGTAAAAACAAACATAACAAAGAAAGTGTTCTCTACGGGATTATAACTAGTAGAAGCTTACCCCCATAATTCCTCATGGGCAAGAAAACAAACAAATGTGACTTTTTAATACTAACTAGGTGTTCATGCAGTAATGTTCACTAACACCTCTTGTTAGGGAGGCCTCAACAGTTTTTTCTTCTTAATTGCCCGATCGGGCAAGCTTTGGTTAGATTGCTTGCCCGAACTTGCCCAGCAAAAAGAGACACAATTAAGACATTCATTTTGAGGAATATAAATTGCCAAACCTCGACTTATGTATTATTTTTTAATTGACAACATAGGCTTACATCGTACAGAGATGCCAACATTGAATTCCCAAAAAGAGTAGCACCGCCGAGCACTTAAGTTTCAAGTCAAGCATAAAACTCACCGAGCCGTAAAAAGAGGAAAATTATGACATTTATGATATAAACTAACACTTTCAGCGAAAATCACTTATTGCAAAGCGGCCTGCTCTAGAGGTCAAACAATTATGAATTGTATTCTCAGGCTTGATTTTAAAAAAAAATTAAAAAAAATATATATATCGGACCGCAATTTGCACTAGCTTGTGCATGAAGAGAACCCTTTCCAATTAAACTCAACAAAATGCTTTGTTTTTCTGTCCCATTGTTTATAAAAATGAATAATGCTCACGTTTGTACAGCAAAATAGTAAAAAAATACGTCACACCACCTGACCACAGCAGGCCAGTCAAGTCTTCAAACGACTTCAGCAAGAGCAATTTCATCAATTGGCCTTTCCAACCAATTCCATTTCCACCCACTGCGTTCTTAACAACTTTTTTATCGACAGTTTTCATCAGATCTTGGCCTCGATTGCAATTGATGAAATATTTTCTTGTTGTCACCGGTATTTTAGTTGATCGCTGCAGCGATCGCGATGTTTCAAACAAACCGTCCACGACGGTGCGCGCTGAACTTGCGAATTGCATTTTAGATAAAAGTTATCACAGTGTCTGTTTGCCGCCGCATCCCACAGCCGTAAAGCGTTAGAAAAACTGCGGAACCAGTCTCTACAAAAGCGACTGTATAATGTATGCTGTACAAGGAGACTTGAGGCTCAGTGTGTGCTCTGTGCTACGCGTGTGTCAGGGAGGCAAATCCTGAATGCGATAGTTTATGGGATTGGTACCTCCTAAATAAGCACCAAACCGCGTGTGAATTCGGCGCCGCTCATCACTTTTAACCACGCGGCAGCAGTCAACATTTTTTATAGTTTTTTCATTTTATACTTTTAGTTTTAGTTTTTATCATGATACATTGTAACTACATTTACACTGGGCGGCTTGTTTATCGTATTTAATTGAAGATTATCGTAGCGGCGTATTCACGGCTCAAAATCGTATTTTCTACGCCCAAATCGTGTATGTTGGCATCTCTGCATCGTAGAATAAATTTGTCAAATTTGTACTTGTGTTCGTTCCGTACAATGTAAACTCCGTCATATGGTCACGCATGCACTCGCACAGAACCGGTGTGCTGATGACATGGACATCTGATTATGCTTGCACTGTGCGTACACGTGATGCCGAGTATCAGCTATGTATTTTTTCCCAGGGTTCACATAAAACTGACTGCCTGGTATATCAACACCAGCTATGTATTAAATATCGGGGATGAACTAAAAATCTATACAAATCTGCAGTGCACTTTTACGTGGAATGTTTCACTAAATTTTGAAAACGAAAAGTATAGGCTATGTGGGTAAACATTATTTTTCAATGCGATGGAACTACGTTGCTACATTACATACAGCGCATCAAGCAATGGCAACGTTACAAGTACTTCATTCGGTCCACTGCCTTACCAATAATGTGGGGATGAGGGAACCATGAGTACAATGTTGTTTCCTTGGCTCCCCTCGATTTTACATACAAATGCAGGCTTGTAATAAGGAAACCAGTGTCAGTTAAGATGGTGCAACACGACATGCATGACAATAATACACGGAAGTTCACAAGATTTCCGGCCATACCTAGAAATCCTCAGATAACTTTTGTTGCGATAATTGTCTTGTGTTACAAGTAGAGCTTATTTAGTAGAGGATGAAATTATCTTTTGAATGGTTTTCACAGTTGTTTTATTTGCTTAACAAAATTTAAGTTTTGAGGTTGGAAACATACATGTATGACAGATCAACCAAAATTAAAAAACATTGTTTAAAGTAAACAAAGTGATTGAAAAAAATCACAACACACCTTTGGAAAATGAAAACAAATGCCTCTGTTACCAACAGATAAATTCTCTACCTAAAACTTTGTAAAAATCCTTTCAAATCACGGTATTGTGTGTGTAAAAACACCAATAAGTTTATCCTGAAACAAGCGGAAGCTCGCCAATACTGTTTACATTGCACGTGTGATACGTGGTACATCAATACAGTGTGCACGATCAAACACACAGAACTAACAGGCTCAATTTGTTGGTGGTGGACAGCTAGTTGTATGTGGGGACCAATTGTTATTTTTAGACTATTGTTATCTTGAGATCAGGCTCTATCTACAACTTCTTTCTCCCTGAACCTTCTTTAGCAATTTTTGCAAAAAATAAGGGTCGTACAAATTTTAAACTTACCATGAGCTTAAACATTATGAAACAGAATTTTTTTTGAAATGATGAAATCATCGATAACATCATAACATTAAATCAACAATTAATAATTCAAAAAATCTGGATAACCATAATTGCTACATGCACCATATGAAAGCTCTTGAAAGTTTTGCACAAATCTTACACAAAGTGTGATCCCATTTGACCTTAACTTCCCGCCGAAAGCGAAAGTAGAAGTGAAAAACACCTTATCAAGAGCTATTATGAGGTCTGGAGCCAAAGTGTTTGGGAGTTTGAACATGGTCTGAATGGATGAAGTTTTCTTTAATTCATAAACATTTAAACAATTGTACATGATGTCATAACTATGTCACTGCAGAAAACGTACATTGGTTTGAAAAATAATAATTTTCTATCTCTGAAGTTTCGCATCAATATAATATGCGATCAGGCTGAGACCTCCCAAGTATTCAAGCCGGGATGTGATACATCTACAATTTGATGTGACATCACGATGACGTCATCAAGCGTCACGTGAATCACCTTAAAGGTACACTTTTCAAAGATTTATATTTACAGGAAGAAATGCACGTATTCAAGCCGCAGCGTTCTCCGCATTTGTGAGTTTTGGGAGGTCGCCCTCCTAAAAATTCAGACCGCTCCCGACTGTTTCGCAAAGATTATCATCACTTTTCAACTAACTCTTTGATGAACATTTAAGCCATGAAAAATGTGTAAGTTGTTTGATTACCTCTTTTACTTCCCGTTTGGTCAAGCAATCGGGGTATTTGTTTCATGCATGTCTTATACATGTACCTAACATAAAGTCTCTTTATGGGGACACTCCTTTATAAGAAGGCTTCGATTAGATATTATATATGGTAATCATAATTTCGAGTTTAATTTTGGAATTAAAGATATAAATGTATGCTCCTTATGCAAAGGTGGTTGGCAAGTAAAAGACCTTTTGGTTAATTTGCCCAGGCTGGTGCCGCAAGACCCACATACATGTATCATCGTTTTACAATGTGATGGTAACGATTTGAGTACGGGTAAAAGTTGTGATGAGATAGCCTGCCAGTTACCAGAGACTGCGGTAAAAGCCCTTCAAATGACAGGGGCAAAGTGGATTATGATGTGCCAGATTCTGTATAGGAAAAAGGGTGCGTACTTGAAGACCGATGATGAAGTCAACAGATTTAATAAACGTGTAGACGAAGTCAATGCCCTTTTAAAATTAAGCTGAGCAAAACAGCAAAGAGTTAAACACTGGCGTCACCAAGGTTTGAAACAGCTATGTTCAGGGCAGTCAGAGTCTATTCTAAGTCACACATGGGGTCCATTTGTCAGCAAGGGGACAATTTAAATATTACAAGTCAATTCGCGGTGCAATATTGTTTGGGTTAAGTCATGCATCGGAATAAGTCAGGTCCCCTCCAGTCATAGGCAGGTAGCCATTTTGGAACAGTGGGCACTTCAGCGACCTAATACTGCTACAGCAAGGTTATTATAATTCTTTAAAAAAAAAACCAAAAAACATGGTGTTTGTTGTGCCACTATTTTTATTTTCGCTAATTATATAGAGCCAAGCCTGAGAGCGGGGAGCCCTCCAACTCGGTTCCAGGTCACTGTCGCGCCAAACTGTTTTCCAAACTGTTTTCACTGGATGGAGCAATTTGCAGTGGACAACAGTGGTATATTTTAACAAGTGGCTGGCTAAGGCAAACAAAATTTAAACTTTTCATCAGCCAGCTTGTTAACTGTGAATTTCGTAGACATTCAATCTGCTTTCAAAATAATATCAGTCCATCCAGAAGATCATAACCTGCTTCGTTTCAAATGGGAAGGACAATTTTATTATGATAGTAGAACCTTACCAATGGGTCGCATTCAAGTTGTGCAATTTTTGAAGCTTTCAATACAGCAGTAGAATGGATTGCAAAAGTTGTTCAATCCGGCAAGAATAATACATATATTAGATGATTTCCTAACTATATCAACATCAATGCACATAAGTCAATTAAACTTGGAAAGTTTTCAAAATTTATGTGAAGAACTAGGTATTCCACTAGCACCAGACAAATGGACCCTCAACATGCATTACATTCGCAGGAATTGAACTGGATACATATTGGATGACCGCCCGGTTGCCGGCAGACAAGTTAGAAAAAGCAATCAAGTTAGAAAGCGAAGCACTAACATAAAACAAATTAAGATTGCAAGAACTGCAATCAGTTTGGCTTTCTTAACTTTGCTTGTAGAGTAGTTATCCCGGGCCGTGCATTTTTGAGAAGACTTATTAATTTAAATATAGGATCAAGAACCAAAGATACTACGTACGTATAAATGCACAAGCCAAAAAAGACTTACAGGCGTGGCTATCATTTCTAAAGCATTTCAACGGCAGAGCATTCATTCTTTCAGAACAATGGCTGACATCAAATACACTACATTTACATACTGACGCTTCTGGCTCGCTGGAGTATGGCGCGATTTTCGAAAAGAAATGGTTTCTTGAAAAATGGCCTGAAGAATGGGCTACAGACGGTATTACTTTGAAAGAATTGTATCCAATAGTTACTGCTATTTGTGTTTGGGGTAATTGTTTTGCTAACAAACGGATCACAATACACACAGATAACAAAGCCTTAGTCAGCATTCTCAATTCAAAAAGATAACTTTAAAATAATGACGCTAGTTTGCAAATTAGTCGTTAAATCAATGATAGACAACTTTCAGATCACGGCAGCCCACATACCTGGGGTTGAAAACGTTTTAGCTGACATATTATCCGACTACACGTAGAGTCCTTCAAAAAGCTAGCACCCTGGGCAGAGAAACAACCAATAACACTACCTCTCGAAATGCTACCAGAGAATTGGTTCCAGGGCTGCTAAATCTACTAACTAGCTCAATGGCACCATCCACATGGAAGACTTACCAAAGGGCAATTGAGGTACTAATTCAGTTTCTACAGCGATATGGCTTTAATAAAACACTACCATTGCCTCCAATCGTAATGGTGCTCTTTGTAACACATTTACAATGTATATGAGGCCAAGTATGCAGCCACCACTATTTCAACGTTCATGGCAGCTGTTAATTACATACATAAGTTGTACAATAAGCAAGAACCAGGCAAATCATTTTTGGTACAAAAAGCCATACTGGGCGTTCAAAAAACCAAGCCCAAGTATGACGTACATGTACGGCTGCCAATTACACTACAACTGCTGCATAAGGTTATTGAAGCCCTAGACTATTGCGCAGAATCAAATTATCAGAAACTGATGTGTAGAAGTATGTTTTCCTTAATAGCATTCACAGCATTTTTACAAAGTGGAGAGATTACAGTCTCGAACCAAAACACAGCGAACGTCCTCAAAATGGAAAGTGTGCAACAAAGGCCAGATAACAAACTGATCAAATAGATATTTAACAACTTCAAACATTCTGGTGACAGACAGGTCAGCATAGATATCATGAGCAAAGCTGATCAGTATTGCCCAGTTGACGCCTTATTAATGAATTATGTTAAGAAGAGGCATTCTTTTCATTTAATCTTTTTAATCAAAAGGACCGAATTCGCGCAGATATTACAAACGACAGTAAAGGCTTAGACCCTAAGCATTACACAGGACATAGTTTTAGGATAGGGGCAGCATGCCATGCACTTTCATGCGGCTTCTCTGACGAACAAATCAGAGAAATGGAAAGGTGGCGTTCAGACGCATTCAAAAGTTACATCAGACTGTAATTAAGAATTCATATTAGTATTACCACGTGTCCTGGGGCTAATCATACGGCTAGAGTGGCATCGAGGTGTTTTTGTGGGGAGCCGCCCCACTCGACTAGTGGCGAATAGCCCCACAAAAACTGCTCTATGTTTGCTCACAAAGTAGAAATTTGGCATAACTTGTGTTTTATATCTGGAAAATGGTAAAATATTGTATCTACTGGATATTTCAAAAGAATATATCATTTAATTAAACTAAAAACTTTACAGGCAAGTATTAAAATAAGTTAATTTGTGTTACAAAGATTTATGGTCAAGAAAGAAGTATTAATGTTGGGATTGTCACTAATAAGAAAGATTAACACGTGGAACTATGTTATGGTTCGATCTCAGGAACTACAGTCTTAAAAGACACAAACGATACATCAAATGAAAGCCTGTGCTCTAACTTAGATCTGGCAGTAGTTGTTTCGAGTCTCTTACATTCATTTTTTGGCGATATTACCGATTTAAAAACGCCCGTCAAGGTTTCGCGAAAAAAGCATGATCGCCATGTCTGTGTTAAACGTGTCTGTGTTAAAATAAGAGATAATTATATTTAATGTTGTCATCTTCTTTATAAGTAAACACTTAAAAGGATTATAAGAATATGATATTTATATATTATGTGTAACAAAGGGGAAAAAAAATTAATGACAATAAATAAAGGACTTCACAGGCCTCGGATTACACGGCGGCCACGACGGCCAGTGCCGTCGATGCCCTTGCAACTGGCCATGATGCCCCTCGAAAAAATATCCTTTTCACGGCCATAATGCCGTGCCCTTTTCCCCTGATGGCCGTCGTGCCCCTTCCCCCATTAGCCGTCGTGCCCTTTTAATGAAAGTTAAATATTTACTTGTGTTAGTTTTTGTTTTCAGCATACGATGTATCTTGTGCTTGTGACGTGTTTTAATGTACATATCCATTCAGCACAATCCGCAAGGGAACTTCCCTGATAGGGGATAGCATAAATGACGTTGAACGCATCGCGACTCTTTATCGGTTGCATACAATGCGTGCATCCGTTGTACACAAACACCCGACGTCGTTAAGCAGGAGACCAGTCTAAAATAAAAACCATTAACCATCAGAGGGCGCTCTTTTGTTTGAACGCCCTCTTCTGGTGGAATTGTTGCACCGCATGACATGAAAAACTTTATGGGTGAATGAATCGTGTTGCTGCCGTCCAAAACGTTTCGGGTTATACTACAGGTCTGAGTCTTTCATAAACTACATGTAAGTGGCCTTTGTGCCCTTTTGATTTTCTCATTTTGGCCTTGGTGCCCTTTCTACTGGCCTTGGTGCCCTCCAAAGTTTTGAATACTCCAAGGCCAAAGTGGCCTTGCCCTAAAAAAATTGTAATTCCAGGCCTGACTTCATCATAAATGTCTGAATGGAGCAAAGTGCATATATGTGTATGTAATACCTGCTACTAAATGTAGCATGTATTACTGTGCACTTTGCTATATTCAGAAATTTATGATGCATAATATAGGGAGAAGAGACTTTTTGAGTCATGGTGTAACAAAGACACCAGTGTCTCTGTTACGCGTGAAACTGTCGGCTTTTACTTCTTGGCCTACGTTTGAAGGTTTTCATTGAAAATAGCTGAACATACCAATGATGTTTACATATTACCCTTTGAAATTTAAATTTTCAATAAAAACCTACTAATTTATGGCAAAAAAAGTCACAAGTTCCCACTGTAACAGGAAACTGAGATACCGGTGTCTCCGTAACAGTGTGATGGATAGTTTTGGATCGTATATGAAAACAAAAAATCTGATTCGAGAAATTGAAGTTATCCATTAAACGTATGAGCTATCCCCACCACTTAAACATGCAAAGAATATAGAAAGTACATTATCTTTTGAGATATAACACCATGTCACGCTTTGGCCCCCTTATTTATGGAAAGACCCAAATACAGACAAAAATATGTGATTGAGCTGAAACCTTGCATTGAACATTATAACTTATCAGAAAATTGAACCTCAACATCAAGAAGACACAAACTTAATGACATCATGATAATGTCATCAGGTATACAATTACATTAAAGTGTCTGTATACGTTTGGTAATGACTCTGAAAATTAATGGCAATAAAAACTTACTCGGTAAAAGTAAAGCAGTCAGTCCGCAGCACACACAGAATCCGTTTCTTTTCTTTGCGCTGTATGCATGGGTCGGACGAGCGTGACCTCTCTTTGAATATTTAATGAGCTGGAACCATTCATGGAATGTGTGTAGTTTCTCAATTTTTAGACGTTAATTCACAAAAATATTTCCACAATTGCTAAGTTTAGGAGTATAGCGTCAATTTTGCTTTAATTGACTTTACTGATATTCTAGTGGTGTATTTTGATCGTCAAATTTTGTTTCAAAACGAAACGAAACCAACACAATTACACCACAATATGTCCCTCTATTAAACTCTCCCACACGCCAATACTTACAGTAATGGATAGGAAATTTCATATTCTTTCACAAAATAGTTGATTTCTGGCCTAATTTTTTGTAGTCCAGTCGGGAAACAGGAAATACTGACGGTAGTCCAAAAACGCCGCCATGATTGCACATGTAAAAAGCCGCCAGGATTGCACATGTGATTCCTGCATTCTGATTGGTTGAGACGCACGGTGAGAACTGGCCCGGTTGTACATGTACAATCACAACACGTAGGCCTACATGTACATATACACGTATAGCATCAGAGTAGTTGGTTCAAAGAGGTGATGTTTTTTTTACGGCCCTTATTTCTCATAAAAGTTGATCCCCAAACCTTTATAACACCAATTATACAAAGTAATACTAAATTTCACATTTCATTTATCAAATAAGAACCAGCTCGTGGCATGTACTCGGTTTCACAGCAGTGGCAAATAGAAAATCCATGGATCTTTTTCTTCTTCTCACTTAAAAATCATCCCAGTTTAGTTTAGCTGCCCCGGCTGCAAAGGGATTACTCCATCAAGTATCAAGTATCAAGTATCAAGGCCTAGGCCTAGCCCCAGCCCTTGTATATTATATTATATTTTATTTTTAACAACAAAAAACAGAACTAGAAATGTGTTTGTGCACAAACACAAGCTGTTTCGATATGTGCCAAGGAGTCTATAACTGAAAAGTAGTTTAAAAATCGGTTGTGTAGTTCTTGAGTTATGGTCCCACTTCCGGTTGACCTGGAAGTAAAGGTCAACATGGGGTCACGGTTACCCAAGGCTAATCTTCAATGCCAAAGGAATCTTTAACTGAAAAAAGTTTACAAATTGGTTGTGTAGTTCTTGAGATATGGTCCCATTTCCGGTTGACCAGGAAGTAAAGGTCAACATGGGGTCACGGTTACCCAAGGCTAATCTCCCATGCGCAAGGAGTCTATAACTGAAAATCGGTTGTGTACCGTAATTTTCGGATTATAAGCCGCCCGGCGTATAAACCGCAATGCCCCCAAAAATAAAAAATAAGATTTAGGTGTCAGCGTATAAGCCGCCCGGCATATAAACCGCAGTCGCGAGCGCACACAGGAGAGAGGCCGTGCGTATTTGCGGTCCTTTGTGGCGATGTGCAGTGACTGGCGGGCGGCACATCAGTCATTGTACGTCGCCACAAAGTACGAGTTGCGTCGCAATAAAGTCAAAATGTATTCAAGTTAACACCATTGATCGTTTTTGTAATGGTCTATAATAGGATGGACTACAGCAAGTGGGCATATTTCTTTTTTATTTGTATCATTATTGTGACAACTGCAACGTTGTAGTTACCACGGTCGGCGCCGGTCGGTCCTGACTGGCCCCAGCTTTAAATGACCGGGGATCGAATTAAAAGTTAACAAACTCCGACCGGCATAAATTTATATATTATAATTATTTTAAAAAATTCCTTGAAATAAGAGAAAAATAAAGAAAAAACTCATTGTAAACTCCTAATTATAGTGTGTATTTATTTCCCTTAAAACAATCAAAACAATTTTCTTTTCCAAAACCTGCGATTATTGCTTACATGGGCCGCTTGAAGCTGTGTGAGTTGGCAGCGGCAGCACACACGAGTCGTATCAAAGTCTGCTCTAAAAAGCATGCACCCATCTCCGGCGTGCGTTTATTATTCAGAACGATGTCTGTACACGCATTTACTATGGCAGCCGGTACCCAGAAGGAAGCCATTTTGCAATGACGTTTAGCATGTGATTTTTCTCTGTGTGGAAGGGCAACCCGACTATATTTCTTTTGCAGCTATCTCGTACCTCGTACTCACGATCGTGCCTTGTGATCGACCCCACTATATTGTGAGACATTACGGATTATATGATGGGTCCGAGGATGACAATTATTTTTAAAAGCCGCTGGACTAACATCATTTTGATGTTCAAAGTGTTCATAAATATGGACAAAAAAAACGGTCTTGTTGAACAGACAGATTTCCTTAAAAAACTATGGAGTAAAAAATGGGACTTTTTGTGACCTATTCATCTAGGAATAAAAACGAGGCAAGGCCTTGTAACGGCGGACAAGGTTGGTGGTGCATAAAATGGTTTTTTTAAAACAATTTTCAGAGTGAGTTTGGCGGTGTATGATTTTCCCTGTCTGTTTTGTATTTGTTTTTATAATATTTTACAAACGATCTTTCTTAAAATAATGTACGCTGTTTTTTTTTTCTTTCTACAATATTAATATGTCGGCATATAAGCCGCCCGGCGCATAAACCGCAGGAGTTCAAAAAAAGGTCAAAATCAACGTATAAACAGCGGTTTATAATCCGAAAATTACGGTAGTTCTTGAGGTATGGTCTCACTTCCGGATGACCCGGAAGTAAAGGTCAACATGGGGTCACCGTAGCCCAAGGTAATCTCCAATGCCTAAGGAGTCTATAACTGAAAAAAGTTCGAAAATCGGTTGTGTAGTTCTTGAGATATGGTCCGACTTCCGGTTGACCCGGAAGTAAAGGTCAACATGGGGTCACGGTTACCCAAGGCTAATCTCCCAGCCCAAGGAGTCTATAACTGAAAAAAAGTTTTAAAATCGGTTGTGTAGTTCTTGAAATATGGTCCCACTTCCGGTTGACCCGGAAGTAAAGGTCAACCCGGGGTCACGGTAACCGAAGTTTAATCTTTAATGGTCAAAGGATCTATAACTGAAAAGAAATTGAAAATCGGTTGGGTAGTTCTTGAGATATGGTCCCACTTCCGGTTGACCCGGAACTAAAGGTCAACATGGGGTCACGGTTACCCAAGGCTACTTTCCAATGCCCAAGGAGTCAATAACTGAAAACAGTTTGAAAATCGGCTGTGTACTTCTTGAGATATGGTGCTGCAAAGATTAACTCATTAAAGCTTTTAATTACCGTAATTTGACACCTGATGACATCACAGTAACAAAAATGTGTTTTTCATACTAATAAATTTGATAAGGTACACGATGGTATGTAACTTATCCCAATCCAATGCCTTTTAACGAAAACCCTATTACAACGTACGTATATCACCACGACAGTCTTTGACGCCTAGCCGTGATTGCACAATCACAAAATGCATCTTTAATGTTACGTAACCCCACATCTGATGACGTCACGATCACGAATTTCTTCTAGGACCACCTGTGGGTGGTGTTCTAAGTGTGTAACAAGTCCCAAATCAATCGGTTTGAAAAAAGTGCCAAAGTGAATGGGTAGAAAGAAACGTGTGTTAAACCTATGGAGAAAAGTCTGAAAAAGGAGAAGAAAAAAAAAAAAAAAAAAAAAAAAACTCAACGAAAACAAGAGCTGTTTCGGTGTGTACACCGAAACAGCTAAAAAGGGGATCAATAATTAATAAAGACAGAAACAATCCACACATAGTCAAAAAAATTAATTTCAAGTAACAAGGATTGAAATATCACTTGTCAAGACAAAACACAAATTTATTTGTCAACAAAGTAAAAAAATAAAGAACAAATACATTTTTTTAAATGTCAAGTTTTTGATATGGACCCCCAAAGCCAGAAGGCACTAATTTATGTAACAATAAAATTTCACTCAAAAAACTAAATCATATATTGTATGCTTAATCTTTTTACACGTTATAAATTGCCCCACCGAAGTTTTACATGGTGTTACACGCACACACAACACGACGACGTCGTAAACACGTTCGCCGACAATCTTAAAAGTAGCGAAATCACGCGGATAATATTCGCTCCGAAAAGGCTATGCACAGGGTGTCCCACAACGTAAAAAGCATACCAAACGATAGCTTACACATTCATCTATCTGAATCGTTAGTTTTTCCAGACAATTTTTTGTAGTCCAGTCAGGAAACAGCAAGTAAAATACCCCCTCAAATTTACCCAGAGATATTATCCTTCGTTTGACAGTGAATAAAGTAAGCTGAACTACATCGAAAATAGCAAAGAATTACATCATTTGAAAGGAAAATTCACACTTCAAACACTCACTATGCCATCTTGGACGCCAACTACCAATGCAATGACGTCATTAGCCAATAAACAGAGGCCTCTCGAACTCTCGTTGTTTCTCGAATAATTCTCGCGCGCTCGCTATGGTTTTCTCCGTGCAAAGAAAATTTGTGATTTGACCTCATTAACGCAGGCGCTGCGGACTGACTGAAAGTAGCTTTTGATAGTATGATACATTTTGAGAAAATTTTCACTTTGAAGTACTGCGGTTATGGAAAAAGATATCACTTTTTATCCCAACAAATTTAAATCTGTGAAGCGTTACTGACAGTAACGTTTCTCAGATTGTGTATTCCAATTGCAGATTATTCTTCCTGAGTGCGCATAACCGCTCACGATTTTCGGCAATATCTAAAAAATGCTACCACCTTTTGAAATGAAATTTTCACTGGTTAGTTTTATGGTGTACATCTACAACTATATAGGATTGAAACAAACAGTGTGTTCCAATTACCAAACATATATGGCTGTTTTCACAATCAGTGGTGTAATTTTGAAATTTTGAGGTTTGGGTCTGTATTTTTTTAACCAATGGATAGAATTCTTAGATTTTTGGTCATGCAACTACCCTGGGTAGGGGCTACCTCAGGTAGCTTAACAAAGTTCCAGTGTTTCTTCATATGGATATCCCAGACCCCAGAAGGGGGTAAATTCTACCATATTGAGTGGTCCGTTTTGTTATACCTTTTGTTATTCCACCTATTTTTTAATGTTATGCATGCAATTTCAAGTTTTTTCATTTGATTTTGGGTTATAATTAAGTACAAGGGATTGACCTTTCTGCCATATAATTTTGAACTCTGATTCTGTTTCTGTTCTGTCACTAGGTCACTAAGGGTTTCGTGTTTCGGAGGTTACATTTTCCGTTAACTTTTACTGTCAATATATTAAGCATCACTTCTCATATTTGGAAATGGCAAATATCCCACATTTTCAAGCTTGTTGCTGCTGATTACATCGAATTCCATTACATCTACTTGTGTATAATATGTTTTTATTTTGGCTTAGTGGCAGCTTCGAGAGATTGCATGCTTTCAAATATATTTGTTAACTTTTTGTTAACAGTTATGTAACCTCCGAAACATTTGATTATGTGGTCCACCTCTGAAATGAAAAAAGGTGGTAATAAATTGAATAAACAAACTAGAACAGCGAAGCTGCCATGGCGAGCTGCCGATTGCCCGATAGAAAAACAATGACTAATAGAAAAACCAATCATTTGATCAAATGATGTTATAGGGGTGGGGACATTAACAAACTTGTATGCACTTGAACACTGCCTACTTGTTTGGTATGGGAGTGACAGGGATCAGGATGGGGGAGGGTCGACTGGGAAGAGAAACGAATAGGCATGGGTCCACGGGACTCATTGGTTAAGGGGGACAGAGGGGTGATTTGCCTGATATTTTACAAAATTAAAAACAAAAGTTAAGATAATTATAAATTTATAAGGTTTGCACTTTTGGAACCGTCCATATATTTTAAAACCTTTCTATATTGTTGTTTTAGCTCATTCAACTGGAAACAGTGTCATAATTATGAGTTATTCTTTTGATATGAATAAGCATGTTGGTGGCAATAATTGATCCAGGTTTCAAGTGGATAATTAATTGCGAGAAGAAGTTATGGCCACTCAAGCTTTTCATTGTTTTAGCTCGATAAACTGGAACGGGTGTCATACTTATGAGTTTTATTCTTTTATATGAATCTGCATGTCAATGACAACTTTTGATATAAGTTTAAAGTTGATACATCATTGCAGTAAGGAGTTCAAGCCACTTAAGTTTTTCATTGTTTTAGCTCGTTCAACTGGAACGGGTGTCATAATGATGAGTTTTATTCTTCATACAAATCTGCATGTCAGTGGCAAAATGTGATATAAGTTTCAAATCGATACATCATTGCATTAAGGAGCTATGGGCATTCAAGGTATCTCAGTGTTTTAACTCACTCATCTGGAACCATTAAAACAATCACGAGTTTCATTCTTAGTGTGACTGTGTAATATTTGCATGTCTGTTGTAATGTTGCCTGGTTGTAAGTCAAAGTTATAAGTCAGTTTAAAAACTTTTACATTTACTCTGACTTTGGCTCTTTAAAATCCAGGGGGCAATGTTTGGCCTAGCATTGTTTTATTCCAAAAAACTTTAACATTTCCTTAAAAACATGATTGAGAACCACAAAACATGACTGTCACTGTATACTGATCTTACTTGGGATTTTAAATTCCATAAAACAAATCAACACTTAAAAGTTGAAGCTTCATACTAAAACTTTAACATTCTTCACACTGAATGCGGGCGGACAGACGGAAATTGTCATTACATAGGCTCACTCTGCTTCGCAGCTTCACCAAAAAGAACTGATAAGACAACCCATCATCCATAGAAAATATCTTTGAAAAGGAATGTTGACTTTTTAGTTGAATATGTAATGTTACATTTCCGTTAACACGGGTAACCTCCGAAACACAATGTAACCTCCGAAACATTTCAGTTTGGTTTCATTTAGTTTACTTCTCTAAGAAAATACCCTCAGACCTCAACATGGTGTGTATTAACACTGCAGTCATAAGGATTAAAACAGTTAGGTTTGTAAGGAAAGAATCAAGAAAGTGTGCTGTTTGAACACATGATTCTGGAAAAACTGTTTCGGAGGTTACATGTTAACATGTTTTAACGTTTACAACACATACATGTATCTGTAATTTGTAGGTACAATGCAATCTTTTCTTTCATTTTTTTGCTTCCCTACCCACTTAGAATTATTGGCAAAATGACACAAAAAGTCTAGTTTACTTTGATTTTTTTTCTTAGGCTGCGATCTTTAGTAATTTGTGTAACATTTTCAAAACAAAACACAGTTGTGAAGGTTTTTGACAACAAAAAATTCAAAAACATTCTCTTTTTTTGTAACTGCAGTTGGTCAGTTGGTCAGACCATTCCTGCTTTTAATGTTAACACTGCATTTTTTGTTCAAATTCTTCCATGGCTTAGTTTGCACACAACATACAGATGTCATGTTGTGGATTGCAATGTTGTTTCGGAGGTTACTTATCTTGTTTACAACTCACTCAACCTGCATTTTTAATGCAGAGTGAACTAAATATATTTACTCATTGTAGTATACACAATGTAGCAGTAACTAATTGATTCTTGAGGGGTGCACACCACTAAATAGACTCCCATATCATATACACATGTACCATAATTTCCTGCAGATAAGACGCGTCTTATTTGACTTTCGAAGGTACAAAAAAGTCACTGCTTCTTATCTTCCAGTGCGCCTTATCTGATTTTGATTGAGTTTATTGTGATGATTACAATGTGAAATCTTACATTTATACTGCAAAATAGTTCCGTTATTTCGTCCAGGGTAATTCTACATGTCACATTTTTCTTAAAATAAAACCTAAACCGTTCACATTTTTGACGAAACTTACCGAAGAACGAAGTCACTGGCCATCGCGAATGAGCGACGATCAATGCATGCTGCACACAGTACACAGCTATATCACATGACAGGAACAACTACATGTAGTCTTTATTAAACAAGTCGTTTTTTAATGTTATCGTGAATTTCGCCAACAGAAGGCGTACGTTCACAGACATAATATTATGTCTGTGATGTGAAAGCATTATTAAGAAAGCGCCCTCTAGCGTTCGTTGGTTCTTGCATGTATTGTAGTATTCAAAAAAGCTAGATGGCAAAGACTAGCAGCCAATTCATTGGGAAAATTTGGGAAAACTTTATCTGCGCGCACTCGTTGTGTAAAACGAAAAACTGTAAAGCTATGGTTTTAGAAAAAAATCTTTAAAACGAACATGGACAAAATAATAATGAAAAAATTGCAGTGATGTTTTACTCGTCTTTGTGATTATAAAATTACAATCCCTTTGTGCTATGGTACATGTAAGTGTGCTTGTACCATCACAATGACCCCTGTATGTGTTGATGTACAAGCAGTAATGGGTCATTCCATGTCAATTCAACACGCTTTTGGACCTGACCGTCACGGATTGAAATGAAATTTGGTGTGATGATTGGACAAGTTGAGAAACCCCCAGAACCGATTTTATGTCATTCGGTTCATTATTTTTTGAGATATGGGTTAACGAACTTTTGACTAATTAGCATGACCTGCTATGTTTGGACATTCATATCTCCAAAAGTAAAGCGCCTACAGAGATAAAATTTACATACTTTTAAAGCTCTTGAGTGGCCCTTATTTGATAACACAAAATCTAAATTATACCATATACCACAAAAAAATTACGCAAAAATATGACCTTTGACCTCGATTTGCGAAAATGCATATTTTTCAAAATGCGTAATTTTTTTATTATCGTTAGCTTAAGATTTAAGCAACATTTTCAGAAAAATTTGGGATGGGCACTCTTATAGTTTTTTAGTTTTGATTATTTGAACATTGGCTAGCAAGGACAAAAACTTAAAATGTATGCATTGTACATGTACATATGTATAGTGTAATGTATACTATTGTGTACTGTACATAGTACACTATGTGCTTGATGTACAGTATACATGTGGTTGCATTACTTGGTCCATTAACAGTGGCCATCCCCCAAACCGGTCATTACCAGGCAGTGAAGACCAGGTCCTCACACTGTTATTCCATAATGAAAGTTATGAATTATCCCTCAGTGTACATGTGTAGGTAATTAAAAAAAATACACATTTTGAAAAATACGCATTTTCGCAAATCGAGGTCAAAGGTCATATTTTTGCGTAATTTTTTTGTGGTATATGGTATAATTTAGATTTTGTTTTATCAAATAAGGGCCAGGTAAGCGCTTTAAAATTATGTAAATTTTATCTCTGTAGGTGCTTTACTTTTGGAGATATGAATGTCCAAACATAGCAGGTCATGCTAATTAGTCAAAAGTTCGTTAACCCATATCTCAAAAAATAATTAACCGAATGACATAAAATTTCGGTTCTGGGGGTTTCTCAACTTGTCCAATCAGCACACCAAATTTCATTTCAATCCGTGAAGGTCGGGTCCAAAAGCGTGTTGAATTGACACGGAATGACCCGTATGTTACTTCGCGAGCGTGTTTAATGTGAAAGATATATTGCGCCTTGTGCAGCGGGGCGCCTTATCTGATAATCTTTGAATCTTATTTTAGTCATTTGAGGTACAGCGCCTTATGCGCCAAGCGCCTTATGCGCAGGAAATTACGGTAATGGGAAAATTTCATATATTTTTTTAAATCGGTTGAGAAATGGCAGCCTTTAACAAAAAACTGCTCCTATCACATGGTGTTTTGTGTACATTATCAAATGAATGAGCAGTGCCTGTACAGAAGTTATTTCTTCTCGTGTACAATTTAGCTTCCTTCCAGTTGAACAATCCACAGACTTTTGGGTCTTGACAGTATCCTACGGTTCTTCTGATGACAGTTTCGGAGAGTGATTTATTTATTTCAATTACCCTCTATATGGGGAGGGTCCCCGGTGATAGCAAAGGATGGAGTGAGGGGGTGGGGGGGGGGGCACCAGGCAAACAACAATAGACATGATAGAGGGGTCTGTTCTTTGCAGTGGCAAAATGTTGGTCTGTAAAAGACTTGACAGTACCTAAAGCTTCTTCTTAGAACAATATAAGTTTTTTACCCCTGGGGTTGGTACCATGAGTTTGGGGGAGGGCCAGGGCTTCTAAGGCTTGCATGATGACTTGATGAAAGGGGAGCAAGTTGCATTGGAATTGAAAGTTTAATGAGAGTCCAGTTGGCCACATAATTTACTAGATTAAACAACCATTATCCCCACCCCCCCTACACATGCTAACACATCAACACATTCTGCCCCCTACATACATGTACATGTACATGTATGCCAACACATTGTGCCCCCCCCCCTCCCCGTACACATGCCAACACATTCGCCCTACCCCCTCCCCAAACACATTCTGTCACCCCCACCTCCCCACACACCCCAAACTGAGGATCAAACATACTCCCAAGGAAAAACTAATGTTGACATGGTTGCGTACTTTCTCATAGAGGCTTTCAGCAGAGATGGGAGTAGTTTTCCCCCAAGATATGTATGAGCTCACCTAGAAACATGTCATGGCTCTTTCTTTAGTCTTTGACTCATTTCGGTGACCTATTCGGCAGTCTGGGTTAGGGCTTAAGAGCCAAATTTAGGGTACGAGGCTAAAGTAGGGTTAAGGTTTGGGTTAGGGTTTAGGCTATTTTAGGGAGGGTTAAGAAGAGATTAATACCTCAAAAAAGTTGGAAGTCAGCAAACCCAGGTCACAATTGGAATTTTTTTTTACACTGTACATCCCTTTTATATGGTTCTCAAAACCGTCTTTTAGAGAATATTTTGATAGCCTACAAAATATATTTATGAGAGCGATTATCTGTTTTCTCCCTATTTAGTGGTGTGCATGTAGTAGAGGCAATTTAGTGCAACTTACCAAAGGAATTAGCACATGGTTTGACAAGTACAAAAAGGTTAATTCTATGTATGTTCCATCTACACACCTGCAGTGCATCTTTAAAAAACTAGCTAAAATGTATGTTGTACGAAGGTTAACCTCACAGTTCAAGCTAAATCCTCCAATTTTAATATGAGTTTGCACACACCATGTAGGGGTTAGGATTTTCAAGTACAAATTTATCAGCAAATGCTCTATAAAGTATAGGAGACTTTTGAGTACATGTGTGTTTATAACTTTATGCCAATTCGCAGAACCAGAAATACAAATTTGAGATGGTTACATGTATAATAATAGTAATAATAATAATAATAATAATAATAATTAGACATAATTGCATTTGTGCACAAATGCAGAGCTGTTTCGCTTATATATTTTTCAAATTACTCAAGTGAATATGAAATGCCTAGTACGATCGAATTCATTGTCTTTATATCTTGTAAAACTGTACCTTTAAGACAATATAACCTGACAAATTATGACGTCATGATGACCACAATTTTTTTTGAAGCAGTCATGACATATCAAGCCTGTTTAAAAAAGAATTAGGATTAAAGTATGTTCCGTTAGCAATTTCTTACTTAAAGGGGCAAAAAATGAAAAAATCATAACAAACTGTGTGATGACGTCATCACGACGTCACTTCACAATTTGCAAGAACGTGCCAATATCTAACAACCTACCAAGTTTCAACATGATCGCGCTAATACTTCAAGAGATATACGACTTCAAAAAGTGCACCTTTAATGCCGTGTCACGTGACCCCCGATGACGTCATTGATCTGAAACTTCACACATATGATGGCTGTCTGACGATCAACATATAATTAAAAAAGAATTTTGATTTAAGCATGTTCCGTTAGCAATTTCTGACTTAAAGGGGCAACAAATGAAAAAATCATAACAAACCGTGTGATGACGTCATCATAACGTCATTATCCAATTTACAAGAACTTACCAATATCTAACAACCTACCAAGTTTCAACATGATCGCACTAATACTTCGGGAGATATACGACTTCAAAAAGTGCACCTTTAATGCCGCGTCACGTGACCCCCGATGACGTCATTGATCTGAAACTTCACATATATGATTGCTGCCTGACGATCAACATGTGTGTAAAATTTGAAGTGATTGCACAAAACTTCACCACACATCTTCAAAAAGTCCATTTTGAAGAGTTTTCAACCTGTCGCTAGAGGGCGCTGTTGCATTTTGTGACGTCATCACTATTTTTTTTTAACTGCCCACCCTTGCCAGACACTAATATCGTTAAAAGCAAGTTCATAACTTTTGCCACTTTTGAATTACGAGGGCACTTCCTGTTTCGACCGGAAGTAGAGGTCATGTGAGGTCACGCACAGAAAACAAAATGAAGACCTGATTTATGCCTACCCAATCCCGCAAACAGAAACCTACGGTCTCTTGTGGCCGATTTGATATAGATTTTCAAATATTTAAAATTAATTAACTTTAAGATGACGTCACGTGGCAGGTGATGACGTCATCATGACGGATTTCTTTTAGGACCTATCGCCCACCAATACCTTTCATCACTGAAAGTTTCATTGCAATTGCTCTTTAGGAACTATGTAAAAAAAGGCTTTGACTGAAACATACAAATAAAAAAAATAATAAAAAAAATTCTAACAAAAACAAGAGCTGTTTCGCTTCGCTAGCCAAACAGCTAATAATACGCAGTTCTTATATAGCACTTTATACTCCCGATGGGTGTCTCAAAGCGCTCAGTATTTTTCCTACAAGGTAAGTGGAGTTACGTGTTGAAGTATGAGACCTATTCCTTTGCATAGCACCATGTAATGGTTTACAAGGTGTTGTATCTTCAAATATACTGAGTGTCTCCATTATGACGCTTCTTCACAACTGAATAAAACTACGTAAACAGTCAATCTTATTTGTTAACTCTATAAAGAGCCTAAGATATTGCCAACATTTGTTTGATGCTATAAGTATGATTCAAGAACACAAGAGTTGAAACAATGTTTTCTTGCCCCTTTGACGGATTAAAATACTTTGTTCTATGTAGTGATTCCTTAAAACGCTAGTCAGAGGTATCTTAACACTTATAAATGTTTAACCTCCGAAACATATAGCAGTTGCTGACAGTAACCTTAGAAACACTGCTTTAGAAGACAGAAATATATATATTTAAGATGATTTTCTTTAAATATACCGAGTGTCTCCATTATGGCATGTCGTGGCCCAGCGGATAAGAACACCGAACTCAAGCTCTGGTGTTTCTGATCAGCAGAGTGTGGGTTCGAATCTCAGTCGTGACACTTGTGTCCTTAAGCAAGACACTTAACCACATGCTCCGTCCTTCGGATGGGACGTTAAGCTGTAGGTCCCGTGTGTTCAAGCTTTTAGGTAGGATTAGTGGAACAGGGTGTGTATTGAAAAAAAAACAAGCTGTGGTTTCAAAAAGGGCCATGATGCACTACATTTTCCCCGCCCCAAACTCGTCGCTGTTAGCGCATCGCGCTCCCATGCACTCGGTTCTCCACAGGTTTAAATTTTGTCCGGGCGCTAAAACAATCCTGCACGATCGTCAAATTGCGCAAACCATTTCTGCACTGTTGTCAAATTGCGCAAATACTTCATGCACGATCGCCAAATTGCGCAAATTATTCCTGCACTATCGGCATATTGCGCACACTATTCCTGCACTATCGGCAAATTGCGCAAACTATTCCTGCACGATAGATAAGCCAGTTGCACAAACTAAAATTCCTGCACGATCGGCAATTGCACAAACTATTCCTGCAAGATCGACTGATTGTGCAAACATTTTTGTGCAAATCATTTCAACACGAACAAAACCACTGATCCTGAACTAAAAATCCATCCACTTTGTGCACGATCGCCCGATAGCTTCTACTTGGAATGCGAGTTTCAGATTTGCGTTTTTTTTTTAACTCTCTGATCAGTCTCCTAATATCACGCTGTTGGACAATGTACAATAATAATATCTGTCACGATAGCGCGGGGTCGACTCAATTATTGAGTCTTGGATACAAGGTTCCGTTCATCGACTAAAAATGTAGTCAGGATGCCCTGCGACACAGAGAAAAATGCACGCGAAATGCTGTTACAAAGTAGCTGACTTCTGGGTACCAGTCGCTGCACACTATTTAATACAAAAAGATCGATCTACTAGCGCATTGAAACGGTAGTTTGTGTTCGTCGTAAGTATTTTTCGACATTTTTTGCCTGGGCGCTTGACGATTTTGTCCGTATAAAAAAAACAACAACAACAACAACAATCTTGGGATTTACAGCACGGCTTGCGCTAAAAAGTGGAAGCCGTGACACCGAAAAATAGGCCGTGTTTGTTTTCATTTGGCCGTGCTAATCACGGCTGCACGGCTGGCTACCTAAAAGCTTGCGTGTGTTGTGTAATGCACGTAAAAGAGCCCAGTGCACTTATCGTAAAGAGACGGGGTTCGCCCCGGTGTTCCTGGTTTGATTGGCTGCATATTGCGCCACAGCACCTTGTAAACCATTACATGGTACTATGCAAAGGATGTTTCATACTTCAACACGTAACTCCACTTACCTTGTAGGAAAAACACTGAGCGCTTTGAAACACCCATCGGGAGTATAAAGCGCTATATAAGAACTGCGTATTATTATTATTATTATTATTATTATTATTATTACGATGAGGCTTCTTCAGAACTGAATAAAACTACGTAAACAGTCAATTTTATTTGGTAACTCTATAAATAGCCTAAGTGGTTTATGAATATTGCCAACATTTGTTTGATGCTAAAGTACATTAAGAAAGATGCAAGAACACCAGAGTTGAAACAATACAAATGTTTTCTTGCCCCTTTGCTGAACTAATAACATGTTTACTTTATGAAAATACTATGTCCTGAGGGATATCGTGTTTCGGAGGTTACATTTTCCGTTAATTTTACTGTCAATATATTATGCACCACTTCTCATATTTGGAAATGGCAATTATCCCACATTTTCAAGCTTGTTGCTGCTGATTAGGTGTTCGCGCAATATGTGCACGAACACCTCTTTGTTTTTGTTCTGGGCCTTTTCTTCTTCTTCATCTTCTTCTTCCACGGAACTCTTCTCTACAAAATAACTCAAGATTGAAATTGAATTGAACATTGAAACTCATCAGACAATTGAACCTCAATATGAAGACGGCAAAAAATTGGTGACGTCATTATGACGTCATCAGGTGTCGAATTACAAGGGTTTTAAAGTTGAAAAATGACCATTTGCTATTCGCTGTATCTCCTTGATTTTGAAAGCTGTGATGTTCATAATTGGGCATCGGATAGATCAAGACTGGGGCAACATTTCAAAAGTTAACGCAAATATCGTTTGACCTTTGCTTCCGGTCGTACCGGAAGGTTAAAGTTTGCCTTTGTTTGTTTTTCTTTAAAAAAAATCAATTTGGGGGCATAACTCAAGATTAAAATTGAATAGAACATTGAAACTCACCAGATAACTGGACCTCAATATCAAGACGACACAAACTTGATGATGTCATGATGACGTCATCAGGTATGGAATTACAATGAATCAAAGTTTAATATATGTAAAAAGATCATAACTCATGAACCACATGTTGGAATTTTACAATCTATACATCATCGGATAGGTCGTTAAGAGTTCAACAAACGCTACACAAAGCATGACTCCATTTGACCTTGACTTCCGGTTCAAACCGGAAGTTGAAAATTTCACAAAATTCGTATCTCAAAAACAGCGTCTTTCTTTATTAATTTTTTTGCATCAGGTGATAGGTGATTGAGCCTGCTCAAACTTTTGCACACAAATGACAACATTTTGACTTTTACATCTGGTCAAAACCGGACATTAAAGCCAACGTTGGTTAAAGCGCACGTGTCTCTTGACAAGACTCACGTTGACAACGCACGATGGCACGACAGTGTATTAACACATGTAGGCCCTGCGCGCACGCAGAACCATGCACGATAGCACGTGTAGTGAGTTTACATTGTGTATAGTCTTGGTTCCAAGACGCTCTAGTTGAAGACTAATGTATGTACTGTACAGCTACATGTATGATTACATTTCGCATGACTGTGCAATATACAAAGAAACAACGAGCGAAAAATTCAATATTTGAAAATGTCATAACTCCTGAACCACACATTGGATATTTACAATCCATACATGATCTGAAAGGTCTGAATAAACTTAACACGCGCTACACAAAGTGTGACCCTGTTTGACCTTGAATTCCGGTTCAAACCGGAAATTGAAATTTAGTATTTAAAAAAATCTTAACTTCTGAACAACTCATTCGATTTTTACAATCTATTCATCATTGGGAAAGTATGTAGCAGCTTTAAAAACTATATACAGAATGTGACCCCAATTGACCTTTACTTCTTGTTCAAACCGGATGATGAAATTTAATATTTAAAAAAATCAGAACTCCTGAACCACACATTGGATTTTTATTGTCTATACATCATCAAAAAGGGCTTCAAAGATTTAAGAAACGCTACCAACTGTAACCTCATTTGACCTTGACTTCCGGTTCAAACCGGAAAGTGAAAGTTAATGTTTCAACAAATCGTAACTTCTAAACAACACATTGGACTTTTACAATCTATACATTATTGGGAAAGTATGTATCAACTTAAGAAACAATACACAAAATGTGACCTCATTCGACCTTGACTTCCGGTTCAAACAGGAAGATCGAATTTAATATTTGAAAATATCATAACTCCTGAACCACATATTGGTTGTTAAAGGAACATTACAGAATTGGTTTTTGCTAACTGGCAGTGTAAGCACTTTATATAAGCCACCATATACATGTACATAAACTGACAAACCTGTAGAAGTTTGAGATCGATCGGCCATCTGGGTCACGAGAAAATAGTGAAAAACCGATTACACATTTGCATGTGTTATACAATGCATGAATAAAATGCTCATGAGCGATGAACTCCAATCGGAATATAGTTTTATTTATTTCTCATCAAATATGGCATTTCAGACAGAAATATTTCTAGGGATATTTTCTACTATCATCATCATTAGACCGTGTAAGTTTTATGTAAATCTGTGATCATAAAGAAAATTTTAATTACCAGTTCTGTAACGTTCCTTTAATTTTCTGTACGTCGTCAGATAAAACTTGTGTAACTAAACCAATACTATAAAGTGTGACCTCATTTGACCTTGACTTCCGGTTCAAACCGGAAGTTGAAGATATTATTTGAAAAAAATCGAAACTCCTTACCCACAAATTGGATTTTTTGATTTATACATCATTATATAAGGTCTTCCAAAAGCCAACAAACGCTAAACAAAGTGTAAACCCATTTGACCTTGACTTCCGGTTCAAACTGGAAGTTGATGTGTGCATATTTGAAACAATCATAACTCTTTAACCAAACAATGGATTTTTACAATCTGTAATTAATCAGAAATGTCTTCAAACAATTTACAAACGCAACACAGAGTGTGACCTCATTTGACATTGACTTTCAGTTCAAAACGGAAGTTAAAGTTTTATATTGGAAAAAATCTAACTAATCTAACTAATCTGTTATTAACATCTACTTTTGTTTGATATGTTTTTTTTATTGGCCGAGTGGCATCTTCGAAAGATTGCATGCTTTCAAATATGTTTGTTAACTTTTCCGTTAACAGTTTCGTAACCTCCGAAACATTGGATTATAGGGTCTAACTCTGAAATGATAAAAGGTGGTAATGAAGTGAATAAACTAAAAAGAACTGATAAGACAGCCCATCATTCATAGAAAATATCTTTGTAAAAAAACATTGACTTTTGGATTTTTTGTGTAATTTCACATTTCCGTTAACACAGGTAACCTCTGAAACACAATGTAACCTCCGAAACATTTCAGTTTGGTTTCAATAAGTTTACTTCTCGAAGAAAATAATCTCAGACCTGAAGATGATGTGTATTAACACTGCAGTCATAGGGATTAAAATAATTAGGTTTGTAAGGAAAGAATCAAGAAAGGGTGCTGTTTGAACACGTGACTCTGAAAAAACCTGTTTCGGAGGTTACATGTTGACGTTTTCAACACATATCTATAATTTGTAGGTACAATGCACTATTTCCTTTTAACTTTTTTCTATTTTTGCTTCTTTACCCACTTAGAATTATTGGCAAAATTACAAAAAAGTCTAGTTTACTTCTGACATTTTTCTTAGGCTGCAATCTTTAATAATTTGTGTAACATTTCCAAAACAAAACACAGTTGTATAGGTTTTTCACGACAATATTTTCAAGAAATTCAATTTTTTGGTAACTACAGTTGGTCAAACCATTGTCAAACCATTCCTGCTTTTAATGTTAACACTGCACTTTTGTTCAAATTCTTCCATGGCTTAGTTTGCACACAACATAAAGAAGTCATGTTGTCAATAACAATGTGTTTCGGAGGTTACATTAGCTTGTTTACAACTCACTCAACCTGCATTTTTAATGCAGAGTGAACTAAATATACACTTACTCATTGCAGAATACACAATGTAGCAGTAATTGAATGATTCTTGAGGGGTGCAACCCTATAAATAGACCCCCATATTCTATAATGGGAAAATTTTATTAGAAATGTTTGCTGAAAAATAGCAGCCTTATAGTAAAAAAAAACACTATCACATGGTGTTTTTTGCACTTCAAATGAATGAGCAGTGCCTGCATATGTATCAAACTATTCTTATCATGTTATTACAGTTGAACAATCCACAGACTTTTGGGTCTTGACAGTATCCTACTATTCTTCTGATGAAAATTTCTGAAATTGATTTTTTATTTTTTTCAGTCACCCTCTATATGCAGGGTTCTCCACACACGGTTTTGTCCGGGCGCTGCGCCCGGAAAAAAAATTCAAAATACAAAATGCGCCCGGACAAAAAATGTAGCGCCCGGACAAAATCATCGTGCGCCCGGACAAAAAATTGTCGAAAAATACTTACGACGAACACAAACCACCATTTCAATGTGCTAGTAGATCGATCTTTTTGTATTAATAGTGTGCAGCGACTGGTACCCAGAAGTCAGCTATTTCGTAACGGCATTTCGCGTGCATTTTTCTCTGTGTCGCAGGGCATCCTGACTACATTTTTAGTCGATGAACGGAACCTTGTATCCAAGACTCAATAATTGAGTTGACCCCGCGCTATCATGAGAGATATTATTATTGTACATTGTCCATTAGGGGCCCGAGGTTGACAATTCTTTGGATGTTGAAACAAACAGCGTGATATGGGGAGACCGATCAGAGAGTTCGAAGAAAAAAAAAACGGACGCAAATCTGAAACTCGCATTCCAAGTAGAAGCTATCAGGCGATCCTGCACAAAGTGGATGGATTTTTAGTTCAGGATCAGTGGTTTTGTTCGTGCTGAAATGATTGCAAAAATTTGTTTTGCACAATCAGTCGATCTTGCAGGAATAGTTTGTGAAATTGCCGATCGTGCAGGAATTTTGGCTTGAAGTATTTGCGCAATTTGACAACAGTGCAGGAATGGTTTGCGCAATTTGACGATCGTGCAGGATTGGTTTAGCGCCCGGACAAAATTTAACCCTGTGGAGAGCCCTGTATATGGGGAGGGTCCCCGGTGATAGCAAAGGATGGGGGGGGGGGGGCATGGGCAAACAAACAATAATTATACAGGGGGGTCTGTTCATTGCAGTGGTCAAAATGTTGGTCTGTAAAAGACCCAATAAGTTTTTTGCCCTGTATTTTTACACCTGGGGTTGGCACCATGAGCTTGGGGGGGGGGGGGTGGTTGGGGGGGGGGGGCAGGGCTTCTATTGCTTGAAGGATGACTTGATGAAAGGGAGCAAGTTGCAAAGAGTTTTAAAGTTCAATGAGAGTCTAGTTGGCCACATAATTTACTAGATTGAACAACCATTATCCCCGGCTACCCCCCCCCCCATACACACGCCAACACATCAACACATTCTGCCCCCTACATATGCCAACACATTCTGCCCCCCCCCCCCCACACATGCCAACACATCCCCGGCACACATGCCAACACCCCCCTCCCCACACACCCTAAACTGAGGATCAAACGTACTCTAGAGGAAAACAATAATGTTGACATGATTGCGTACTTTCTCAAAGAGGCTTTCAGCGGAGATGGGAGTAGTTTTCCCCACGTAGAAACATGTCATGGCTCTTTCTTTAGTCTTTGACTCATTTCGGTGACCTATTCGGCAGTCTGGGTTAGGGCTAAAGGGCTAGAATTCGGGTACGAGGCTAAAGTAGGGTTTAGGTTTTGTTTAGGGTTTGGACTATGTTAGGGAGGGTTAAGAAGAGATTAATACCCCCCAAAAAGTTGGAAGTCAACAACACCAGAACTGACATTGGAATTTTGTTTTACACTGTATCCCTTTTATTGGGTTTTCAAATCTGTCAAGATAGAGAGTATTTTGAGGGCCAACAAAATATTATTGAGAACGATGATCTGTTTTCTCACAATTTTAGTGGGGTGCACCCTATAGGCTCACTTCAAAAATCAATAATGGTTAAAGAGGCAATTTCGTGCAAATTACTAAAGGGATTAGTACATGGTTCGACAAGTACTAAAACGTTGATTCTACATGTAGGCCCTACACACACCTGTAGTGCATCTTAAAAACTAAGCTAAAATGTATGTTGTATAAGGGCTACCCTCACAGTTCTAGCTAAATCGTTCCAATTTTAATATGAGTTTGCACACACCATGAAGGGAGTTAGGGTTTTTAAAGTACAAATTTATCAGCAAATACTCTAAAGTATTGGAGACTTTTTGAGTACATGTGTGTTTATAACTTTATGCCAATTCGCAGAACCAGAAATAAAAACTTAAGATGGTTACACAATGTATCTTACTGAGCGTCTCCATTACGAGGCTTCTTCAAAACTGTAAACAGTCCACCTTACTTGTTAACTCTATAGCCTTTGTAGTGATTTGTGAATATTGTCAATATTTGTTTGATGCTAAAGTATGATGCAAGAAAACCAGAGTTGAAACAATACAAATGTTTTCCTGCCCCTTTGATGGATTAATAACATGATTAGCTTATGAAAATACTTTGTTCTTTGTAGGGATTCCTTAACTCTAGTCAGAGGTACAGTGTGTGTTAACACTTATGTAACCTCCGAAACATACAGCAGTTGTTGACAGTAACCTCAGAAATACTGCTTTAGAAGCCAGAAATATATATTTAAGATGATTTTCTTCAAATAAGTGTCTCCATCACCAGGCTTCTTTAGAACTGAATAAAACTACATGTAAACAGTCCAACTTACTTGTTAACTCCATAAATAGCCTTTGAAGTGGTTTATGAATATTGCCAACCTTTGTTTGATGTTAAAGTATGATGCAAGAATACCAGAGTTGAAACAATGCAAATATTTTCCTGCCCCTTTGATACTTTGTTCAGTGTAGTAATTCCTTAACTCTAGTCAGAGGTATGTTAACACTTATGTAACCTCCGAAACATACAGCAGTTGTTAACAGTAACCTCCGAAACACTGAACCCAAAAAATTCCAACTCTTAGACAGTTCATGGGATTTTCATGTTTCCTTCACAGGTATGTTGGCCCATGTGAAGACTGTTTGTACAAGGCATAAGACTTAGCCACTATTCTAGGAAAATGTTTTAAATTTAAAAATTGTCTGACAAATTGTGATTTTTACACTAAAATGGTATTCAATATTATTTCTCAAAAAAAATCTACTTCAGTTTGGGGATTTCTGGTTTTTAGTTTGGAGCTATTACTAATACTTTACAACAAAACATGCCTTAACTCAGTATGCAGTCATTTGGGGTAATAATAAAATTAAACACTTTGCCCTGTTTGAATTTGTAGGGTTAGGGATTGTTTGGGTTTTTTAATGGAAACAATTAAATATAATAGGTTTGACATTTTTTATCCTTGGAAACAAAGTTATTCTAAAGATTGTGAAAAAAGCCTTATATACAATCCCTTTAAATCAAAGTTTGATGTTTGAAAAAACCATATATCTCCTGAACAACATGTTGGATTGTTCCAATCTATTCACCATCGGAAAGGTCTTTGAAAATTAAACAAATGCTATGCAGTGTGCCCCAAGTTGATGTTGACTTCCGGTTCAAACCAGAAGTTGAACATTTCAGAAATTCATATCTCAAGAACTACTTCTCATTTCTTTACAGCACAATTTTTACATCAGGTTGGAGATCTTTAAGCCTGCTCAAACTCTTGCACAGAGATGACAACAGTTTGACCTTTCCTTCTGGTCAAAACCAGATGTTAAGGCGCATTACATGTTGACCCACTTGATAACGCACTTTAGTGTAATAACACACGTACATGTAAGTTAAAGAGTGGCTCCAGGATGCTCTGGAAATATTTAGCTTTTACGTTTTTCCAATATATGGAGTCCCCAAGAAATATAAAAAGTTATTATGAGTCCATTACCTCATGCTAAAACAGGGTAAAAATGTCTTTTTCTCGAATCACTCCCAGCCCAAAATCCGAAAACGCGAGGTCAAACCCCGCGACAAGGGACTCATGACGTCATCGGCGGCTAGTTAGTTTGGACCTGCCTATATGAATGCACTGGGCTAACGCAAATACACCGCCAAACTTCACCATTTGCAATCAATACGGCCGTAATTGTGACTTTTTATTGGACAATCGAACATGCAAACAATCAGCAAGCCAATTTACAACGGATTCATGATTTGGGTTTTTTTCGTTCTTTGAGCAGCTCGGCTTGATTTTCAGTACATCGCTCTACATGTCAAATTCAACCCTAACATACACACACGGCGATTCCCGCACACAACAACAACGCAGACTGTCGCATTATCACGAGGGAGACCCCTACACAACGCACAATCAAGCAGTAGCGTGTTTATAGACTTAACGTTTCTGCGCATGCTCGGGAAAACGGTTATTCCCATGACACTGCAATAATCATCGCTGGTCGCTGGTGTGCACACGTTCAAACCGTACACAGCACTGGTCGGCACGCTCATGGTCTGCAGAGCTTAGTTAAGTTCTGTGGAAATTTTAGCTTGTTTAAAGCGAAAAACTACCCAACGTGTAGGCTTCATTTTACAATGAAACAATTTAGGATACTCTGGATGGACAGAAAGAGTGATTTACTGCATGTTAGTTTGGTTTCTTTTTGATTTTGTTTTGTTTTCCAAGCAAAGAGACATTTATGTGTGTGTTTATAATGCTAACTGTGAGTTTTTAGCCGCCAATGACGTCAAGGGGTCAATGCATATCATTATCATAGATAAACAGTTTTTGACTTTCGGCTGAAAAAGCCGTGCAAAGAGGTGCATTTTTTACTTGAATTCTAATGCAAATTTTAAGTGTAAAATGGTTATTAACCGGTATCTATGATCTATATTCGGCCATAAAAAGGTAATAACTCAAATATTAAGAGCATCCTAGAGCCGCTCCTCAAGTGTAAATGTACATTTACTAAGCCTGTGAATTTACGTTTAAGTTACTATCCGTTTAAACAAAACTTTTCTAAATGCTTAACTGTTCGTCAGTGGCAGGTTGATTTGATAAAAAATATACGAACACCAAAGACACGTTCATTCAAAGGTTAATGTGCAAGGGAGTCCCGACGTGTTTTGACTATTAATATCAAGACTGTCCCTGTGTCGGTATATTTTGTAATTCCTTGTTTCACATTCCAAACAGTATGCTTCAAAAGTGCTTACAATTAACACACACGTAACGGAGAATGGCCCAATACTCAACAGCGCCCACTCGTGACAAAGTTTTAAATTATGGGTTTCTTTCAAACTCAAGAAGTAAACAGAATTGAACCTTGAAAATACATCAGGCAATTAAACCTCAATATGAAGACAGCACAAATTTGATGATGTCATGACGACGTCATCAGGTGTTACATTAAATCAAACTATGAAAAATCATAACTCCTGAACCACACATTGGAATTTTACAATCTATACATCATTGAAAAGATCTTCACAAACTAAACAACATTTCACAAATATCACCCTAATTTGACCTTGTCTTCCGGTTCAAACCGCAAGTTGAAGTGGAAAATCTTGAATCTTAAATCATGAGACATGAAACATGCATTTAAGGTCATGCAAAATAAAATTCAATTCAAGGATCAGCAACACGAACACCTTTGTGATGTCACAAAAACTGAATTTTAGTGTTGAATTTTTGGTTGAGAATTTTCAAGCAGCAACCAGGGTTGAAGCTGGAAAGTTTTGAGTGCCGGCTAATTTAAAGCGTAGCGAGCGGAGCGTTTTCACGGCGTGGGGTCCAGGGGCCTGCTCAAGGGGCGAAGCCCCTGGAAGCTTTTGGTTTTACTGCTTAAAAAATGGATTTGTAGGGGTTTACTGAGACATAAATTATGTATTTTATGTAAGGCATTTTTAGGTATGTAAATTTGCTATTTTCAACGTTTTGGTGACTGTGATTCAAGTAAAATAATAAAATAAAATACCGAAGGCATGCAGACGGCTTCTAAAAAACGCATGTAAACTATTATGCATAGGGAGGTGATGACTGTGCTAATACAATTTTAGCCCGCGCACCAACGATGATGATTTTTGCAACGTCGTTTTGGTTTTAACAGATACTGCAAATAACATTTTTAAAATAAAAGGTATATTAAAACCAACATGTATGACAATATAAAGAAGTTTTTTTTTTTATGCACAACAGAATTGTTATAATACTGATTTCAATAAAAATGTCTCAAAAATATATAAATCATAACTGTTCTGAAGTAAATTCTGTAAGGTATAATAACGTCAGTGCTCTACCAACTGCTCCATCTGGCGGTCTCCCTATTTTGTCACTATCTTTGTTCGGGGTGCAGTTAGAAGCCATCCCAAACCTCTGAACAAGCATATTGACAAAATAGGGGGACAGCCAACATTAGGGCTAGATGGCTCGGTTGATATGAGTTCCAGGATGTTAATCCACAAGTCGCAGGTTCAAATCCCACTCTAGTTAATTTTTCTTGTTCAACAATTTTCTTTGAGACACATTTCATAGTAATGTTTGAAAGCTTTGCATGGTTTGGATAAGCACATAAGACATGTTCACCAAATTTTCTCTTTACTTTTAACCAATCCTAAAGATTTGGACATGTCTACACCAAGTTTCAACAAAAACTCCTGTCTAGTCTTCTTCCTTTATGGCTTCTCTACAGCAAACTCAAGATTGAAACTTATCAGACAATTGAACCTCAATATGAAGACGTACACATGTACAGTTTTCATGACGTCATGATGACGTCATCGGGTGTCGAATTACAAGGTTCTTAAAAAATTACCATTTGCTATTCACTGTATTTCATGAAATTTTAAAGCTATAATGTTCATACAGACTGGGGCAACATTTGAAAAGTTAATGACAAAATCATATGACCTTTACTTTCGGTCAGACCGGAAGGTCAAAATTTGTCTTGTCTTGATTTTCCGGACCAAAATCCATTGGATCAACTTCAAATCTACACCATCATAAGACCTTGATGAGACATCATTCATATTTCAAATACATCTATCATGACTAGGCCTGGGCGGATACTTCGAATATCCGCGGATACATGTAGATGTTGCTAACCGAAACCGCAGTTACAGTTTTTAACAATCCGGATATCCCCAAGGGGCCCGGATACCTATAAATAATTCAGATAGTTCTCAAATGACGTGTAGGTAACACGTTTTACACGTTACATGTTCGGATAACTGTCGAAAAATTCACTCGAAAGTGCCGCGGAACGCAGACCACATTGCAATCATGCACAATGTAGCCTGCACAGCGCACAATCTGTGTCATGCGACATGCAAGCAATCACGTCTTTCCAAAATTTACAGGCTTGTAGTCATTGTTATCTCGTTACTTTGCGTGCTACAATAAAGCTACAAATACCAGAGGGCATTTCAGAACAATGCGATAGCATGAGATTAAACGCCCTGTATAGACTGTGCAAGTCTCGCGCAATTTTGAATTTCCAGGACCATTGTGGTCCCAACCATATGGAGATTTACGTGGGCAAGATTTTGTTTTGTCAATTATTTTATTTAAACGTGGTTTATGACCATGAAAAATAAACATGTTGTTGGGAATGTAATACTTAGTGATACAAAAAATTTAAGTAAAATCAATTCAACAATATAACAAAGAAAACCTGAGAATTAAACTTGACCTCAGCTTCCGGTTACTGCAAAAAATGAAGAATGATGTGCCCACCCCCGATCACAAAACTTATGTAAACGCTTGTTTTGGATGTGCGATGATAATCGCCAGATGCTGCAATTGCAACGCGAAGCCTTTTCATAACAGTCTATGGTTGTTGAGGCGTCAGCATCCTCTATAAACTGTGTCAAATGTTAATTTTACTCCCATGTGACCATCCCGAATCCACGTAAGTGGTTTCTGAAAAGTTAAGATCAAATAAGCATCCTTGTCCCAGGGTTTTAATTTTGGTTCAATATTAATAATACATTATTTGTGTATTAATTATAACAACTTAAACTGATTTTATAAACATGTAATGAGTATTTTTGTTGTTCAGATTTTATCATTAAATATAATTTAAAACAAAGATTTGATTTCAGAGAAAAAATCGTTTGAAGTGTTTTCTCAATCCGATACGCGCGAGACTTGCACAGTCTATTGATGAATTATACAAGTGCAATACGCGATAAACGCCTTGATGAAAGACTCTACGTGTCTGCGCATGCCCCGTATTTGCAATTTATCATTATCGCTGGTGTGCATGCTATAACGTGTACCACTGTCTGTTGTAGCTGGTCTGCACGCAAATTCAGTCGACAGCGTGTTCTGCGGAGCACAGTTCCTTGAAAATTTAAGCTCGTTTACGAAAAAATACCCAACGTGTAGGCTTTATTTCACAAAGATGTCACAATTTAAGATACCCTGGATGAACAAAAGGATTATTTGACAGTATAAGATTTGTTTCTTCTTTATTAGCTGTTCCGACATAGTAGTCAGAACAGCTATTGTTTTCGTCAAGATTTTTCTTTGTTTTTATTCTTCTTCTTATTCTTTCCATCCGTCAAAAACCCATAGGTTTTGTATACGCATTTTGTCACCTCCAAAAGTCATAGTTAGCTTAATAGTACAAAAGAGTCAGATCCTATATCAAAATAAAGCTTAGGTCATGAAGTTGTTGTTAAATGTAATGAACCTAAATTAATTAATTAGTTTACTAAGATATAATGACATGAATATTTAATGAGCCCATCTTGAGACCACCATATCTCAAAAAGCGTACGTCTGATCGTCAAACTTCTTTTGATTATATACTTGTGGGATACTGTATAACTATTTGATGGCCTGAAATGCCGGACGACGTCACAATGACGTCATTTTTTGCGCATTTTGTAGTGTGTACAAAACCCATGGCCCTGTAAAGGGTAAGTATTTGGTTGGTAAAAAACACAACTTTTCAAAATCAGTTCAGTTTCAGTTACCTATAATACACAAATCATTTTGAAAACACAAATTCTTTTACTAAGAGTCATTCCAGGCCAATAAAACTAATCAAAGTACAAGTAATGTATATCCACGACAATCAACAATTTTAAGTGACAAATCTGACACCATGGCTACATAGCTTGCTGTACCGGTATTGCACAATCACTGCACTGTGTCCGAGATTGCCGCACAGCGCCGGATTTTGAAATAAGCTACAGTATCAAATGTGAAGACTAAAACAATTTTCTTGTCCCATGTCAAGTCATTGGATTTCTCTCGCGACAACTACTGTCCTATGGCCTGTGTAGTAAACAAAATTGTGGCACGGTGCGCTATTTTTGCAGGTTTTAAACATCAGATTCAGAACGTCGAATGCACGTTCAACGTATAGCGATCTCCGCGTGCTTGGCGACCCGGCCGGGCATGCAAACTGCAGTGCACACGCTGACCGGGATTGCCGATGTGTATTACAGGTGGAGATTCTGCGGAGACCTGGCAGAGTTGACGTTAACGGGCCTAACAAACACTATTATATGTCATTGCAAGTCATTATTCACCCGATAACCACAGATCAGTTTATCAAAAACAATGCAATTACTTTGTTTTTCCACCTGGGCAGAGATGCCAACATTGAATTCCCAAAAAGAGTAGCACCGCCGAGCACTTAAGTTTCAAGTCAGGCATAAAATTCACCGAGCCGTAAAAAGAGGAAAATTATGACATTTATGATATAAACTAACACTTTCAGCGAAAATCACTTATTGCAAAGCGGCCTGCTCTAGAGGTCAAACAATTATGAATTGTATTCTCAGGCTTGAATAATAAAATAAAAAAAATAAAAATAAAAAAAAGGTTTTGTAAAAAAAAAAAAAAAATTTGTATCGGACCGCAATTTGCACTAGCTTGTGCATGAAAAGAACCCTTTCCAACTAAATTCAACAAAATGCTGTGGTTTCTGTCCCATTGTTTATTAAAATGAATAATGCTCACGTTTGCACAGCAAAATAGTAAACAAATACGTCACACCACCTGACCACAGGCACAGCAGCAGGCCAGTCAAGTCTTCAAACGACTTCAGCAAGATCAATTTCGTCAATTGGCCTTTCCAACCAATTCCATTTCCACCCACTGCATTCTTAACAACTTTTTTATCGACAGTTTTCATCAGATCTTGGCCTCGATTGCGATCGATGATATATTTTCTTGTTGTCACCTTTATTTCAAACAAACTCCACGACGGCGCGCGCTTAACTTGCGAATTGCATTTCAGATAAAAGTTATCACAGTGTCTGTTTGCCGCCGCATCCCACAGTCGTAAAGTGTTAGAAAATTAACAAACTCCGACCGGCATAAATTTATGTAAAACTATTAAAAATGTCATTGAAATAAGTGAAAATTAAGAAAATACTCATTGTAAACTCCTATTCAACGTGTGTTATTCCTGTTAAAACAATCAGCGCCAATCTTACAAATTTTTGTAAGTAAAAGGCATCATAATATACTACCCGAGTTTAGCACCCGTCCGTCACCCCTTTCATGCACTAATAATCCTACACAACATATTAGACTCTTTCTCAGGGAAAGAATGGTGCGTGTGTGCGTGTTACAGGTGGCCTTTGCACCAACGCCATTAAATGTGGGTACGAGACTTAATCCATCCATGGTCAACATTATGGCCCTTTTCGAATTCGCGGCTTCGTCTCAAAAATCGGCTCAGGCTAGAAAATAAATCGCCCATGGTTGAAATACGTTCCAACTGAAGGCATCTATTGTACATATTGCCAGAAGCAACCACATGGTTGCAGTACAGCATGGAGAAAAACACCCAGTGTACAAATTAGACTACAAAATGTAAAGGAACATGAAGAAATGGCAGAACACCTGGATTCAGTCAAGGCTGAAATGGCCGCTACCCAATCTCAAAATGTAGCCAAACTCTTAACCAACCCTGAGAACATTTCTGAGGATGGTATGGTTCAGGCATTTAAATGCCTGTATTTTCTCTGCAAGAACAACATTGCTCATACTACAAACTTTCCAAAATTGCTTGAGTTGGAGAAACTTCTGGGAATCGACATTAAGCAAAAGATAAGCAAAGGAAATAATGCCAAATATACCTCCAACACTGCCAGAGATATGTTGCAAAGCATCAGTAACGTTATCGAAACAGAGATTTTAGATGACATTAAAAATAGTGACGCCTATGCCCTTATGTTCGATGAAACTACCGAAGTGTCTGTGGTAGAACAAATGGTGATCCATGGTAGATATATCAATTCGAGCGGCGATGTTAACGTGAAATATCTGAAAGTTGTGGATGCGTTGGAATTGCAGTCTACTGATATGAATGAACTTGATGACTGTTTCATAAGTTTAAATGCTGATGCAGTTAGCCAGAAGATAACATTAACAGACTACATTGAAAGTAATGGCCTACCATATGAAAAGCTTAGGGGAATCGGTACAGACGGTACTGCAGTTATGACGGGCAGATTGAATGGTGCAGTAAAAAAAATTATTGACAGACAGTGTGAGAAACAAAAGGATACATATGACCCACGTAAGCCTGTAGCTTTGGCTATTGGTCAGCATTGTGCGGCGCACAAACTAAATCTGGCAGCCAAACAAGCTGGAACAAATTTCCCAGTTATTCAAAAATTCAAACGAGTGGTGAAATCACTCCATGCATTTTACTTACGAAGTGCCGTCAGAACCAAAGGGCTTGCAGCAGTGCAAAATTTGCTCAAGGATAGTCTCGAGATTGAATCCGATCCGACTCAAGATCAGGATCAGGAAAAGTAAAAAATCCGGCTGAAACTAGGTGGCTAGCGCTAGGGGAATGTGCCACAAAATTGAAAGGCATTGTTGGGAGCGTATCAATTAGTCTAGAAAGAGAGGCCGAGGAGGGGGGTGATGCAGGTGCAGCAGGCCTCGTTAACCCGATGACACGATTTGATTTCTTGGCCACATTGTGTCTTATGTGTGAAGTGTTGCCGACAATTAATAGACTAAGTTTGCAATTTCAAGTTTCGCAGAATCACTGGCCGCCACAATTGCTATACTGAAAGCAAAAAAGGATGTGGACTTAACAGGAACCATATCTGGAAGCTCAAGGTATCAAAATCAAGACAAAGCTAACTATCCCAGAAGGAGTTGCCAATTTTCGTATCAAGACCCAGGCTCCATTCCTAGATGCGATAATAGATTATATAGAAGCAAGGTTTCAAAATTCAGAGTTCATGGCTTCATTCTCAGAAATATTCAATCCACAAAGTAAATGGTACAAGTAAAGTGCAACCTGATGAAATGTGCTCCCATGTTGCAAAACTTTGTGATCAGTTTGGACTACCAAAGAAGGACACAGCCATCAATGAAATGAAAGACTTCATATTTTATGTACAAGCAGCGGGTGATATCAACCTAAGTCAAAGTGACTTCCTCACAAAACTCACCATCAAATCGGATTCCAATGTGTACACTGTGCTACATTTCCTTCACTGTACAAGTTGGCACACATACATACAAAGTATTGCCACCCCATACCAGTGACTGCGAACGAGACTTCTCACAAGTGAAACTCATAAAGACAGACATTAGGAACAGGATGGGGGAAGACACCTTGGATTATCTACTGCGTATTAATATAGCAGGCCTCCCAATAAAACAGTTTTCATTAGGGAAAGCTGTCCAGCTCTGGTCAGAGAAGAAGAACAGGCGATATAAAGTTAGACTAGTTTAAATATAAAGAAGAAGAACAAGGTAAGACAGTAATTATTTTTTCTGCAAATAGGCCTATTTTATCTATTTTACCTTAACATTTTACTTAACAATACAAGTGTTTATTCTCTATGGCTCTCCTGCACATGTTTTTGCCTCTGACAATGACTCTTTTAAAGGCACAAATATGGGCAGGAGAGAGCCTGAGGACTGGGGAGTCCATCAAAGCAATAAAAAACAACTAAAACCCTTCAGCAAATCAGCTTCCAGAGGAAACGGGCCCCTGGACCCCAGCCATGAGGTGCTACGTTGCACTCGATACACCCACCCTCGACAATATTAGCCGGCATTCAATTTGCCCTAGCTACATGTACAACCTTGCTGTCGGAAACCTCGGATATACCATGCGGGCAGATCCCTCTCATTAACCAGCTAGAGGAATCACTCATAACATCATTTGAGGTTCGGGAGGAGTTCGCCAACGAGACACCAACAGCACACATCCGTTTGATTGATTCAGATTTCAAATTGGTGAAATCCTCGGCTGAGCCAGTTACAAAGTTAACGGCCGCTAAAGGACACATCACCCACCAGATCTCGTTTCTTTCAAAAGCAATCTCGACCAACCAACCTCCACCTTTCCTAAAGAGTGCAATCAAGCCGCCTCACCCACACCGAGAGTTCAGTTTCAGTTCGAGTTTCACAACCGACTTGAACAGACTCAACAGCAAGGCGGCACTCCTCTTCGCCAAACTCAGCCTAAAAATACCACCGCATTGGGGCCGAAATCGACATCAAGCTAGAGACAGCCAAGAAAGAGGGAAGGACTGAACTCATGACTCATTTCAGCTGACAAGAACTCCGGACGTCAGTCCAGCTCTTCATCCACCCCAGACCACCGACCAGGGGACAGAAGCAAAAAAGAGACACAAAGTGAACAAGCTCACTAAACAAAAAACAGACCAGTTCTTTTCAGAACTACCCCATATTCAATTAGAGAGAATATTGCATAATTTGTCTTGTTTATTTCACTATTTGATCAAGTTACTATAATTATATATCACGGCATTCCGAATAAGATATTATTATAAAACAACCAGACTAGGCCCTTGGGTAGACATACTGCCCAAATCCTTCGATATCCTTCAGATTAAAGTTGTCATAAACCTAAAGTGCCCAAATCCTTCGATATCCTTCAACTTATTGTAAACTTGATATACATATTAGCCCAAATCCTTCAAAATCCTTTTGAGACAGAAGTTAGGGAGTCAACTTTGTGATTTACTTTAGGTGGTCGGCTTTATTACAATCTCCACGCCTAAAAGCCCAAAACCTTCAGAATCATATTTTGGCTAAGCTGCATAATACCTAAAACCTTCAAAATCCTCCTATGTAAAAACAGCCCGATAGCCCAAGTCCTGCAAAATCCTACCCTAACAAAAACTCATTTTAGCCCAAACCCTTCGAAATCCTCCTGTGTTGCAGATCCCTAATAGCCCAAATCCTTCGAAATCCTTCACTTTGGCAATGAGGATATTGTAGGACTTGGGTTCTTTAGGGTTTTAAGGGCAGAAATTAGGGGAGAAGATCATCCAAAAACGTGTGGTTTTTTTTTCGTGTTTTTTTTTGTTTTCGTTTTGAAAATTGCATGTGTAGGCTATCCGATCACCAGCTTTCTAAAACCCCACACTCACTGTGCGTCATATTATCCCTTTGATGTTTTTGGGGCGGCGCACAAAGCAAAATGTATAACAAATTGTAGGTTTTGAATTAGTTTTTCAAATAAGGTTGTTCCGACCGAAATGGATGTTAATCATTCTCCTTAGGTAGTGTTGGGGGCGAGGATTTTTAAGAAAGAGATTATCTCAAGTGTTTTTTGCTTTCACTTCCGATGACATCATATACCAATGGGCGCCATTTTGATGACGTCATGCCGCCTTCCCAAGAAAAAAGTCTGTGGAGAACACTGCACCCTACCCTCAAATTTACCTTTGAGGCATCTGATACTTCAATCAACTACCTGGACCTCACGATATTCAAGGGTAAGGTTCCGAGAAACTGGTATTCTGGACACAAAAGTCTACACCAAACCCACGGAAACCTACCAATACCTACACAAAAAATCATCACACCCCCTATGTTCTCAAGGCATTCATATACGGAGAAACACTCCGATATGCCAGAAACACCAACGATGAAGATGATTTCTTGGACAAAGTGAATAACTTCTCTGAAAAACTAACAGTAAGAGGCTTATAGTACATCAGAGATAAACAAAATCATAAACAAAGTATCTTCTGAAGAATGCAGCAATCTGATTCACAACGGCAAAACAAAAAGGAAAACAAAACTCCCTTGGTCTTCATGACCACATACAATCCGTGCATCAACCACGGTGACCTAAACCGTGCAATCAACAAATACTGGCCAATGATTCAACGCAATGAAACAATCCTCCTTTCATTGCTTTAAGAAAAGACCAAAACATACAGGAAAAACAAATCAGAGCGAAACTCAATGGAAGTCTTAATGATTCCACGCCCACCCAACAGCTCTCCCTTGTTCCCGACGACTCTGGTTTTGGCGACGGCCATCATGATGAAGCACTAGAAATCCTAATCTCCTTATTGGAGGAACAAGTCACAAACAAACAAGCATCTCACTCTAAATAACCATCCCCAAACGGACTACAGTTACGGTTAAGCCTCGAACCGAAGCCTCTCAATCAACCCTACTGTCTACATAACAGACACGAGACATACTGAGTGATTCTACCAAGATCAACTAATTGCAACTGATAATCGCCAAGTAGGCATGAAAACATGTTATTGCTACCCCGTGAATCTGAAAAAATATTCTCAGTCTCATTACCCCAGTTATAACAACTGACTAAAAAGTCTTGTTTGTTCCTGGTCACATTATTTTCACTAAAATCCCCAGTCAATATGACACAATATGAATATAATACCCTGACATGAACCACATCCATTCACAATTTTGAGTTTTATGTTTTTCAAGTCAACTAGTTTTGTGTCTCTGAATTGGACAGCGCCATCATCTATCAATATTTTATTTAAAAAAGTTGACCCACTTTAACATTTCCTTTTGGTCCAAACAAGAAGTTCAAATAAAAAAATCATATCTGACAAACGAGGAGGGATTAGGGTACGAATTAGGGTTAGAATGATGGTAAAAGTTATGGTCAGACTCAGGCTCTGGTTTGAAACAAGTTTGTTTAGTCAGTATCAGATTTAAGATCAGGCTTACAGTAGGTTTTTAGGCACACTTTAGTCAAAATAAGGCCTATCAGAGGTCAAGGGTCTATCTCAAAGTCAGCCTCACTTTTAAGCTCTGGAGCATTTAATCCGAATAAAACAACACGAAACAGCTTTGTGTTTGTTCACAAACACATAGTGTCTAGTTTGGTTTTGTTTTGTTGTTTTGGGGTTGTCTGTTTTCATTTTTGCAGGGTGGTTGCGCGAAATCTTATGCTGTGATTATGAAGACGCAATGTTTTTGATCACATGCATGGTTGTGTAAATTATTTTTGTAATCCTAAATTTTGTCTCTGAAACAAACGTTTCAGAAACGGTCACACATTTACAACAATAATAGTAAACGCACAGGCTTACAATCAATGTTATCCGCGTTCGTCAGGCGGATGCATGTCACATTCAGTTAGTCAAGTGCTCACAACCACATTTTAAAGCCCACAATCACGGGAACAAGAATATATCCGGATATCCGGATATTCGCGGATAGTTGGCCGGCGGATACCCGTCTACCAAATTTTTTTTTTAATCCTAAATTTTGTCTCTGAAACGAACGTTTCAGAATTGGTCACACGTTTACAAAAATAACAGTAAACGCAGAGGCTTACTATTAATATTATCCGCGTTCGTCAGGCGGATGCATGTCACATTCAGTTAGTCAAGTGCTCACAACCACCCCACAATCACGGGAACAAAAATATATCCGGATATATCCGCGGATAGTTGGCCGGCGGATACCTGGCTACCAAATTTTACTATTCGCCCAGGCTTAATCATGACGTCACGGTCATCAAGCATCACGTGTCGTCACCTTAAAGATGCAGTATTACAAGATCTACATTATATAGGCTACAGAAAAAAATACGCAATCAGGCTGAGACCTCACATGTATTTAAAGGTAATGTACAGTTTTGGTAATGACTCAAACAAATATTAGCATAAAAACTTACTTGGTAACGGAGAGCTGTTGATAGTATAAAACATTGAAGGAAACGACTCCCTCTGAAGTAACGTAGTGTTGAGAAAGAGGTAATTTCTCACTTAAATAATAAAAACTTCTTGCAAGAAGTTTTTATTCCTATCTGAAAGCACACAAATTTGTACAAAAAGGGTGTTTTTCTTTCATCATTTTCTTGCAACTTCGATGACCAATTGAGCCCAAATTTTCACAGGCATGCAGTGTTCTCCAACTTTGAAAATTAAAGGTTGGTGCTTTGTGTAGTGAAAATTGTGAGGGGGTACGTACAATGCGAGCGCGAAGCCCCTACGGAGTGAGGTCCGGGGCCCGCTCAAGGGCCCCGGGAAAATTTTTGATCCTAGATGCTATGTGGTGCATTCTAAGGTGAATCCTGGCCACTTTCCTCATACTTTTTTGAGGAAATATTTTTACAGTTTTTAAAACGTGTTTTGCCTTTAAGCCAAGATGCAGCAGGGGTTGCCCTTAACTTTTTTTTCAACTAGCCAGCAGGACCAGTTGGCTTGATTTTTAACTGGTCCGCAAGGTTTTTGACTGGTCCGTCAGTTTTTTTATAACATTTTTCAAACTGATATGATTGAAACAATGTCCTGATTTTCGATCATCGCTATTTCAATTCAATGAATTGCAAGGTCAAGTTAACTAATATAGCCATACTTTATTATGTTAAGACAGTTATTGTGTTCGTTAGGAGTACGTTTACTTGTTAATGGCGTAACAATTTTGTTGTCATTATTAATATTAAATGAAAAATAATATTAATAACTTATTGCTTAACACAGGTGAGATTTTTCAGAAGCAAATTGGATATGATCTTTGGATAGTTTCAGTTCATAGATGATGATGGTTTCAGTATCCAAAGACAGCAAGTAATTCCATGAGACAAGTACTTTTTTATGAAAGAAAATGCTTGTGGTTAATTAAAAACAAATAACTTTAAAACCAACTTGATAAAAAAAACCATGAACTTGTTATTGATGATTGTCATTAATCTACAGTACCGGTACCGAAGAAGGAGGGTAGTGTATGCACGATCGCTGTAAACAATAGGCAATAGCAGTCCTTCAATCACCCCGCAAAATAAACCCCCCAAAACAACAAAACAAAATCAAGAAGAGAAAATCTTACATTATACCATAAAATACTCTTTTTGTTCATCCAGAGTATCCTTAATTGGTCATTTTTTGTAAGCCTATACAGACATTCTATAGTTTTTCGTAAACAACCTAAAATTTCCACGGAACTGTGCTCCGTTGACCATGCTGTCGACAGAATTTGCGTGCGTACCAGCAACGACAATGTTGTAGATTACAGCATGCGCGCACCAGGGATGAATAACCGCTTTTCCCGAGCATGCGCAGAAACGTCAAGTCTTTGGTCAAGGCGTTTGTAACTTGGTTTTGTATATTATCGCGTAATTTCACCAATAGAGGGCCTGTAAATTGGAAACGGTGTGTCGCACCATCGTGCGTTGTGTACATGTACATCGTGATCGTTATGTGTTGAGCGTTTCGCGGCACTTATATTTTTGACTGGCCAGCCGGACCACTTGGCAAGGTGTTTCAGCTGGTCCGCCGCCGTTTCAACTGGCATCTGGCCAGCGGACCACCGCTAAGGTCGAACCCTGTGTAGTACATCTACAATTTGAAGTGACATCATGATGATGTCATAAAGCGTCACATGATAAAGCTGAAACTTTGCATATTCAAGCCGAGATGTATAACATCAAAAAATTTGATGTCCTGTTCTACTGATGTCAGGTCAAGATCTAGTATATATACAGAAAAAATTGGGTGATCGAGCTGAAACCTTGCATTGAAACTCATCAGACACATGAACCTCAAAATCAAAACAACATAAACTTAGTGACGTCCTGATGATTGACGTCATCAGGTATTGAATTATATTAAATCAAAGTTTAATACTTTACAAAATCATATCTCCTGAACCACATATTGGATTCTTCCAATCTATACATCATTGGAAAGGTGTTTTGGTTTTTTTAATAGTCAAATGATATGCAAAGTGTGACCCAAATTGACCTTGACTTCTGGAAGTTGAAAATTCCAAAAACTCATATCTCAAGAACTCCTTATCATCATAAACGTTTGCATCAGGTTTGAGATCTTCGAGCCTGCTCAATCTTTTGCACAGAGATGACAACAGTTTGACCTTTACCTCAGGTCAAAACCGAACGTTAAAGCAGGGGTAGAAATAGACATCCGACATACCGGGGCCAAATTTAGCCCCTGGGTGAGCAAAAAAAGGACCGGCCCAGGAGCTATCCTCCTGGGACTAAGGGCTTTTCCCGAACTAATTTTATAATTCAATATTGCACTGTTGCCCGACCCCGGCACCCACAAAAATCACGAAAACTACCAGCATGAATGAATCAACCACTGTTTTGGGTCGCCTGCAAGTTTTTTTACATGCACACAGTGTTCAAAAAAAAAAAAAAAAAAAAAAAAAAAAACCCACGGAAGTGAAGTTTGTAAAATTGCATTTTTGGACGATCTTTTCCCCTAATTTCTGCCCTTAATACTACTGTTTTCATCAACAGCAATTTTCATGGTTTCGTAATTTGAGGATCGGTTTTATAGAACTTTTTTGCACTGAAATCTTTGTGATTTAAGATCGATCAACAACGCACATTGGGAAAAATTGTGTGGCGAGAGCGATGTGTTTATGAGTATGAGGTTAACATTTTGCAAGAAATATTACAGGAACGAGGTTAAACATAGACTCCACCGCGCGTCTTTTGCCCCTGGAAATTCAAGTTGTGTGTTTCCCTTCTCGTCTTCCTATTATTGTATGGAACATGGAGGAGAGAGCCAGACTAATAATAATGCATGCTCGTTTTTACTGGAAATAAACGATCGCAATCGCGATCGCGGCCACATTAAATCTAGCAATTATCAAGACTTGTCAAACAATTTTTCTTGTCAAACCGTGTGGGTGTAAAGTTATTTTTTATAACTGTTCATGTAAGAATGGGGCCAAGGTTTTTTTTAAGTGCCGGAAGCGTTGTAGAAATAGAGGGTCAAGGGGCTTTTTATTGGGGACCAAGCGCTAATAGCGCCGGGTTATTTCGACGCCTGTTAAAGTTCATGTAAACATTAACCCACATTGACAACGCAAAAAAATGTAATAACATATATGTACACATAAGATTAGTGTACCGCATACGAATGTTAAACATTCATACCGACTATTGATCATCCAAAAAATGTCAAATGTAAACCAAACACCCTCCTTAAATACTCACAAATTCATAACTTTAAAATTAAACTTAACCGAACCTTTAAATTCATCAGACAGTTGAAGCTCAAATAAAAATGGCACCTGAACAAAGACGTCCTGATGACGTCGTCGATGTCAAATATCATTTAATCAAAGTTAAATATTAAAACAAATCATAACTCCTGAACCACACATTGGATTTTTACAACCTATACATCATTGGAAAGGTCTTCAAAAACTTCACACATGTGACCCCAAAGTAACCTTGTCTTCCGAAAAATCTACCGAAAACTGGTAGAAATCTAATTTTTTGGAAAGGCTATCATAGTTTATAATAAGTTATGGATTATTTGCAACAAGAAAAGTGATATTAGAATTAGTCCCTTGAGTTGGTACCGGCAAGTGGGGCTGGCTCATGGACTATAATATTCAAAAACGCCTTCTGATGGAAAAGTTATGAAGTTTTTAAACTCAGAAGTAAACTGAATTGAACCTTAATATTCATCAAGGAATTGAACCTCAAATGTAGACGGCACAAATTTAATGACGTCATCAGGTAGTTACATTACATGTGTACATTAAATCAAACTCTAGAACCACGCAATGAGCAGTATTGACCAGTTGCCATCAAGGCTACTGTCTGCATTACTGTCTGCATTTTTATGCTAAAGATATGGTGCACATCCAACCGTGCACGCATCGCCTTATATACACATTGCACAGTGACAAAACAGAAATCCAAGGATTCCAACTCACAAAATGGCCCGACCAAGATTTATGGTAGGCGATGTCAGGCGAATTGGGTCAATATATTAATAAAAATTACTCACAACTTTCTGAAATCTATTTACATGTACTCACCCAAAGATTTATTCCATTGATGACTGTAAGGCTGTTGTGTACATATCAATATCTATGGATGCTTGGTGTTCTTCTTTTTATCGAGTCCACACACGCTAGATGCTGTGTTTCAGCCAGAACTGAGCACAGTCGTTGGCACTTCCATTGAAATCAGCTAGGTCTCCAGCGTCGCACCTCTGCTCCAGTAGGGGACATCTGAGTAGGTGCTCCATTGTCTGTGGTTCTGAACCGCATATATGCAGGTGACATCCAGGTTGTTCAGATAGCCCCATTTCTTTAGTAGCAGCAACTTTGCAGCAACTTTGCAGCAACCGGTACATGATCTGAGTCGGTTGAGGCATTTCCATACAGCCCAGCCACCCGGTAAGAGTTCTTTCTTTGCACTTTTGGACACGGATGTTAATGTTACTGTTGGAAGGTTGAAAAGCCTTTCTTCCCATAAGGCTACTTTGCTTGGTGTTCAACACACGATACCTGACTGAAAAAATAATGACAAAGAGTTTGAAGGGATAAATAAATCCATAAGGTTTATCCATTTGTAAACATACAAATTAACTGTAAGAAAATTTGCAAAGATATGCAAATGATGTAAAGTTAAAATCATTAATGTCTTTGTAATTTGTTTTATCTTTTAAAACCCCTTTACTTCTGATAACATTCTTTTGCACAGGTTACTAATGATTTCAAAACCTGTGCACAGAATTGAAAAATATGTATGTAACGATATTGAATCATGGTCAGACGGTATAGAAGAAGGGTCAACTCAATGGGTAAATTTCAGGCCTCAATCTGTGTCTGTTTAAATTCCTGGATGAGAAGTTGACATGAGTATTTCATACTGCTGCATTTAACACACACACACACACACAAAATTAACTATTTCAAACCCTGGTGAATTGTGAAGAAAGTGTTTAGTTTCAAAGTCATGTCAATAATATTAATAGTCCACTGATTTCAGAGAGGTATTTAGGCCACATAAAAAAATAAAATTGTTGATCGTCCCCACCCAACTCTACAAAACCCCCCGACCCCAATTTTTTTTTTTTAAATCATAAAAACGGTATTTTTAATGATCTTTTCAGTCAAACTTGGCTCCCAGATTTTTGTTTAGCTGATATTTTTTCAAAATCCATAGGTCGGAAACAGATGATTGAAGAAAGATTATTCTTGTTCGCAAAACAAGAAAAATTCTTCAAATATTTACTTAGGCTGCGTTTTAGTTTTTTGAAAATGTTTACAGAAAATGTCATCTAGGATTTAAAAGGGTTTAACAAAACAATTGAAAACATCAAAATCACACAAACCCTTTGTTTTATAGTGATTATGATGATATCTTTATTCTTTATTTCATATTTTGCCATGTCAAAAAAAAAAAAAAAAACGCCCTCCCTCCCCCACTTCCCATCAAAAAAGGACGATCAACAAATTTTTTTTTTATGTGGCCTTACTATTATGACGCACACTGAAAGGCACTGTACACGTTTGGAAATTACTCAAAATACATATTTAATAGCATAAAAACTGACTTGGTAACAAGCAACAGAGAGCTGTTGATAGTATAAAACATTGTGAGTGAGAAATGACTCCCTCTGAAGTAACGTAGTTTCTGAGAAAGAGGTAATTTCTCACTAAAATAATAAAAACTTCTTGCAAGAAGTTTTTATTCCTATCTGAAAGCACACAAATTTGTACAAGGGTGTTTTTTCTTTCATCATTTTCTTGCAACTTCGATGACCAATTGAGCCCAAATTTCCACAGGCTTGTTATTTTATGCATATGTTGGGATACACCAAGTGAAAAACACTAGTCTTTGACAATTACCAAACGTGTATGATGCCTTCAAAGATCAAAGAAATTAACATTATTGTTCTTTTGTTATAGAAACATAAACGAGTGTGTAATGATTACATATAATTGAGTAAAACTCAATAAAAATGGTTTCATAATGCAAAAACCCCAAAACAACAAAATTTTGATCATGGCAAGCTGGGCAAAAATGCAGAGTTTCACGAAAAGTCCCGGAGCACCTAGGAATAAAAACAGCACTGTGCATAACACTGCGAACTCGATCCAAACAAGACAATGGAAAATGCATAGCAACGAAGATTAAACAACCTTCATCCAATTCCAGTACTAGCATGGTGTTGTGAAGTGTTTTATGTCAAAACATGGGACTGTTTTGTGCTGGTTATCCGACTCTGAGGCACTGGCACTTCAGTGTTGATTTCACTTTTCATTTTTATGGGTCGTTGCTGGGAACCATGTAGGGCGCCGTCAATAGTGGGGAAAAAACATGAGTTCAAAAATCAAAATGGGGGGGGGGGGTAGTTTTTCTGATCCAATTTAAACAAAATTACATTATGACCACAAAATAAATAAAAACAAAATAAAAAATGATAAATAGTCTAATTAGTTGGAGTGATTTCATTCAAGTTGATCTTTCAAAGTTATTAATATTATTATCAACTGAAGAATGTCAATTTTAGACAATTGCATGCATAACACGGTAACCAACTCAAGTCTAAACATGTAAACAATTTATTTATTTAAATGTTTGATTATTTCAAACTGCTTAGTTAGCATAGGGCATTGTTTTTATTTGAATTTTAACCCTTTACTGAGTCGAATGGCAAACCACATAATGACTAATTCTGCTCGAGAGCCCCCGCCCCAGTCCCCACCCACATGACCCAACCACACCTCTACCTAGTGCTAGGTCTAGGGTAGGGTAGGCACTAGCCCAGGTTGGACTCCTCCGTTGCATACAACACGACAGAGTCCAGGGTATAAAGGTCCTCAGGCATTGCGACAAAATTTATAACCATTTTTTATCATACTTTTACCTTTTTGAGGAAGCTGAAACGTGACTCACATGTTCCTTGTGTCCTGAACCTTACGCCTGCTCTGTTCAGAATTGCCAATTTTATCCTTGGATGACATTATTGTGAAAATAAAATGGAAATTTATGCATTCTCGGCGACAGGCCGAAACTGACAAGACGTGAATGCTTCAGCGCATGTGCGTCCTTTGCATAGCAACCACGATAGAGGTCAGGTTGCTATGCATGTCGCGCATGCGCGCCTGAGCCTACATACACGATGATCAAAACGGTAGTGCACAACTCGGACTTATTTGCTAGAATAATGTCATTCATGGACGAAATTGTTACTGTTGGACCCATCAATAGTGAGTTACGGACATAAAGAATATATGAACGGAATTTCAGCTTCTTAAATCAGGTAAAATTATGAAAAAACATTACTTCAAAATATGTTCGCATTGTAGAGACGCTTTATATAGCTTTGTTATAGGCCTAGTAAAAATTTCTTTTTATCAAATATATTAAAATTTTACATCAAATTAAAGGTCTCCTCAGGAATAATTCAATGGTGCAAACCCCACTGTCATGGGTGCTTTCGTTAATGAGTTATGCCTTCCAAAAGACAACAAACACGCGGCACCCTTCTGGCCGCCGACTGAGGTACAGAAATTGTTAAATTGAGACCACCCACACTACTAAAGCTTACCAGCCCTATCCCTAACGCGCACTCAAAGGTTCAAAAATGAGATTTTACCGATTACTTGGTTTAATTAAAACCTCCGTAAATTGCATGCGCGACCTCGCGCTGGAACAAAATCCAACTTTTCATACTCAAAAATGGACAAGGATTAAACTGATATAGGTTTGACAGCATACCCCACCGTCGCTGAATGTATACATTCCTTTAAAATGGGAAATTTAGTCAAAATTTGGCCCAAAATGGTAAAAAAATACATAAAAACCTTATTTCTTCACCGATTGAGACGGGGAAAAAAGCGCCGTAACCTTCCTAATCCTCTTTCTATCAATAGATGGCGTTATTTTGGGGGTAGAAGTCAAGAGAGGGCGGTATTTATTGAAAAACGGTGACCAAATTTTTCTATCAAGAAAGTTCAAAAATGGCTGCGCTCGCGGTAGTCGCGTCAGTGACCATGCTCTGAATCTTTTTGATGTCTGAAAAAGTGAGGTAAATTTGTGCCTTTTTTCAAAAGGATTATGAAAGAAGAGAGTTTTATTGACCTACAGGAGTGATTTGAAGCTCAGACAGCATGTTTGGTCGAAGTAACATTAATTTGAAAAACCTCTTTTTTGTGTGCGGCCAGAATAGGAAATGTCAATATCGCGCGACCTCTAAGCTACTTTATACCCAGGACGTCAGTAGCACTGACTGACGTCCTACCAGGGCTAGGGTAGGCACTAGGTGTGCCAGAGAAAAGCTTGAGTGAAAACATGTTGTCAATAAATAAAAACACTTTTAAGAAATATCACACAGAAAAAAGATTTCGGAGACGTGCAAGTGCCCAAAAGTGGTATGGCAAATTTACAGACTAAACACACCTCGTGACCTCGTGTGTAAATTCGTCGAACAGCAGAACAAAAAAAGGTCCCAGATACAACGCGAATATTTCATACATTTTTTTCCAAAATGTGTATCAAAATCCAAAAAATAAGGAGCCACTTACGTTGACTGAGTTACGCCGGTTGTCCTTGCTGTATTTATGGGTGCTAAAAAGTTGTTTTTGCGGAGTAAAACTGATGTGAATCTCAGTCCGCAGTGTGCTCAAAGTTTCTGTCCAAGTCGCCATATTTGGAAAGGCCGCACTTTTGCGTTGCGTGTGGTATTTTTCCAGGCACAAGAGGGCGCTAAAGCAGTCCGCTAGGCAGCCGCTAGGTGCACCACCCATAGCATGCAACCAACGCTAATATTCAAAAATACTAAAAAAGTGTTAATTAAAGTCTCTCAGCCCCTTGAAAACCAATCAAATATATTTTCAGACAACTAAACTTCAGATTTCTTTTCAATTTTTGGCATGTCAGCCGTTTGTAATTTTTGCTAATTACCTCAGAAAAAAACACCCCGAAAATTTTTCAAAAACCGACTTGCTGCCAATTTTCATGAGGCACTCTTCCTATTCGCAAGCCAAATAGGACCAACTTTAAAGTCTAAATTTATCAAATCTCCTCAAAAGTTGAAGCACAGAACTCCAGGTTCTGGTAAATTGTTATAACTACACAATCAATTTATTGCATGACCCCCAAAACGTTATTATTCAATAGATTTTGAGGCCTACAAATTATGATAATAAATTTGGCGCATGAATTTTGGCCTATTTAGAGTAGTGCACACCGCTGAAGTTAGACGCAAGTAATCAGGAAAACGTTATATCCTAAAGGGGATATTTTTACACTTCAAATAACAATTATTATTTTGTTTTCTGAAACTCACCCTGCATACTAAGTAAAACATTTGCATACACTCTGCATACTAAGTAAAACATTTAATTGGACGACTGATTATTGAATACTGCGCACGATCAAAGATTTTTAAAAAACGTCAGTTTGAAATGTTTACTACCGCTGTATTACCCTTGGATATCGCCTGCGTCTATGCGCCGACAGAAAATAGTTCCCTTTCTCACCCATGTACCGGGGGTTAAAAAAATACTCCGGACGGACGATTTGAATAAGTGTTAAATGCTGGATCAGCTCTCCTCCCGAAAACATACATACATTTGTTTAATTTCTTGTTTTGTTTTGTTTTAATAATTGTTAAGAAGTTTGAGAATATTACTTTAGTTGCAGAAAACATCCCTTGGAAACGAGTATCGTTTCCCCCAAAAATCTAACTAGCCTAAAATATAAGATTACTTTATTTTGTATTTATGAATTGTTTATTGTTCTGGGAAACAATATACAAAATTAGTCCAAAGAGCCAAATGTTATACTGTTGGATTTTTTTCTGAGAATTAAAGCTTCATCTTTTTTCTTTGGTATTTGTTTCCATATAAAACACACAAGTTCAAGTCTAGAAAAAAGCCATAGCCCTTATTTGGTTTGCACACTCAATAAAAGTTTGAATCCTCCTCCCTTTCACCCCTCAGTAGGAATTTGTTGTTGACATTTTTGCTTCCTATGTAAATGCATCCAAAGTTAACTTGTGTTAACAAATGAAAGACCAATTTGCCAATTTATCACAAACTGGAACCAATTGAACCAAATTAGGAATACAAAGTACTAGGTTGGGAAATTTATATGTCCGGAATTGACAAATAAAAGGCAATTTTGGTCATGTCGTGTTGGCCTGTAATACACATTCCACTTTCCAAGCTTGGATACATAGGCCCTAAGGTTAATAACAATTTCTGTTTATGGAATTGACAATATGAAATTTAAATGTTGTCAGCAAATAAATAATATCCAAGTAATAATCCCCAAAATAAATAATTGTGCTTTTTCAGTCAGATATTGAATAACACACACCACCAAAGAGAACGGTAACACCGGATTTGACTTTTGGAACTAAGTGTTTAAAGAATATTTCCCCTTGGGTTTTTTTTCTTCTCTCAAACATAAAAATAAATCAAAATTAACACAAACAAAATATCAAGGAAAATCAACTGAACACAAAACCTTTTAATACCAAATAATGATAATGATAGTGTTATAAAATAAATTCATTGTCAAATAATGATAATGGTTTAGACCTGTTGTGGGGTGATAAACGACATAATTTATGAGATGAATTAACAATGGTAAACAAAACAGTCCCTACATGATTTTGAAATGACCCAGCACCAGACAACATGTCGGACAACGAACTACCAGGCACCACGCTTGATTTTAGGTTGTCAAATTGGAATGTCTTATCCGAGAAAACTTCAACATGTGGTGTTCTCAACTTTGGAAGTTAATGAATTCATAATTCATTAGTTAAATCAGAAACACAAACACACCTTGTCCCAAATCATCTGTAGTTTAAGTAAGGCAAAAAATAACAACATTTGTATATCTTTCTCAGGTTTGATGACCCAAGGTGCACTACATGGTTACTAGATGATTAGAAATACATTTCTTCCTACAAGCATTGCTGTAGCTTTCGCTTCAACACCAATGTTCATCTCCAGCCCATCAGAATCTAATAGCAAAATGATGAAGCCTGACATAAACAGTGAAACAGAAATCCAGTTTCATCAACTTTTCCCTCAGTTAAAGGGGATGTTGCCTTCGGATTGGGCGCTTTGGGCTATAAAATGCATCTGTTTGGAAATTAGTATGGTTGGAAAACTATATTTTAAAAGTAGAATATAATGATTCACATAAATATCCCTTGTAATTGTGTGGTTTTTGTGTGATTTCATGACAGAAAACGGTTCGCTATTTTGTAAAACAAAATTGTTGACTCCACAAAATGGCGAACCGTATGTTCCACTGGTTGTATTTCAAGAGGCAAATTTATGTTGTTTTAATCACTGCTCACTAATTACAACACACTGTGGTTGTTTTACTGCATGACCAACTAAAGTAGTTCCAATCAGCAACATTTTGAGAGATTTGAAGGCAATGTACCACTTTAACATCAATAATAAATAACAGAAACAAAGAATGCTGCAACCTCAAACAAATTCAGTTTTCATCTGCCAATATGAATATAAGAAAGCTTATCAATAAAAGTAACAGGTGCTTGATTAGCTTTCTAGTAGAAATGCTTAGGGGTTAGTGTTAAAGAGCCAAAACTCCGTGTCACTGAAAATGAAAGTCAACACTCTCATGACCTTTCGTCTGATATTTCTTGGAATAAGATTTACAACACTCATTTGATAATTTGTAAATTAGGTTGTAACCAACCCTGTAGCCTGTTGAACCATTGTAAATTTGGAGCTTTGTTTTGAGTAGAAATCCAAGTCATATTTGAACAAGTCTTATTAAAAATCAGCCACCAGTAACCTTGTCCACAAATAAACATTAAGTTAAAAAAATAATACAAAACACTCAACTCCATAAAGACAGAACTTAATACATACACCTTTATCATGATACAGCCGTCTTGATTTTATCCCATTCAAATTAATTTGACCAAATTGAGTCTGACGCCCTGTTTGGTAGGATGAGAATCAGAATACATTATTGCTGTTTTAAACAGGGAACATGACAGAAATTGTGGCCAGCATGATGAAAGTCTATATATACAAACAAACAAAACATTGTATTCAAAAATAAAATTGCAGTCTATTACAAAATACTGACTTCCCATTAGTGGTTATCTTGGTAATGCTATTCCTGTATATCTGTACATAATATTATTAGATTTTTACCCAAAAATTGATGTGTGATTAGCACTGTACACTCGTTGCTTTCCGAGTCCTGTTTGGAAACAAACTCACACAGGTTACTCGGAGGGGTTTCCAACCAACAACTCCCACATTTTAAAGCAGATGTCTTACCCGCCAGACCACCGAGCGTGCCGGTAACGAGATGAGGGGTCAGTTTGAATCCTGTAATAGAATTGATGTATTTAAATATTTATATCATTTAAACTGTACAAAGTATTTTCCAAACTCTTTTGTTTTTGATCTGGCATCAGCCGCGGATCCAGGTCCCCCTCTCTCGGACCACCAAATTTATTTTACTTGTAGTAACAGCAATATAACAAGTCTTAAACACCACACAGCTGGGAAACCAGAGTACTCTTACAGACCCTACACTAGAATAGATAGTATCTTAATTATCTAGTAATAAACCACTAGGGAAACCGTCTGGGTAAACTTAAAATAATTTAGGGTTGAACAAAGATTTTTTTACTGAAGTGGGACTTGAACCTGTGACCTCCGGATTAACGTTCCGATGCTCTACCAACTGAGCTATCTAGCCCTATGTTGGCAGTCTCCCTATTTTGTAGGGTCCACAGGCAGACACCTCCCGTGATACGCTTCATTTCAGCCTTACAAAGAGCGAGAACAGGTTCTAGAAAACATGCCTTGTAAAAATCTCTTTCAGGGGGTTGATGCATAACCCGATTCCAGACCTTTGCCCCATTGTTATACAAATGTGGCAAACAAGAATGGACAGGCTGCCACCATTGTAGATCATCGAATTCGGGTCAATGGGAGCTGAGCATTCAAAGATTCCAACATATCAAGGCAATTTTGTTGCCGTGCCTCACGGCCGAGGTTCTGCGAATCATGGTGAGTGCCTACTCATTTCCTCACACAACAACATCAAATCCTGGCGCTAATTATGAGAACCTTTGATGTCTTTCCTTTGTCAAGTCAGGGTTTCATTGTGGCAACAATATTTTCAAAGGTAATCGATTACTCAAGAAGCTCCAAAAGTTCCGAAAATAATACCTTGGATGGACACGGAAAATTTATTAAAATACTGGCGTGAAGTGGTTAAGGTGATCCCTCTTCTGTCGATTCCAGGTTGTATTGCAAACTTGGGTAAGATCCCTGGCTATATCGTAGCTACGGGTCGAATTGCTTCTCATTGGCACCCGAGATCCCCAAATAAAGATATTGACAAAATAGGAAAACCGCCAACATTAGGGCTAGATAGCTAGATAGCAGGTTCAAGTCCCGCTCTAGTCAATTGTTCTTTGCTCAACCCAAAATAGTTTCTTAATTAAGTAGATTACTTGGAAAAGGATACAGAATAAGCATACAAAAATATA